>RJWJ010011477.1:21978-44350 GCA_004363605.1 Indri indri
AAAAAAAAAAAAAAAAAGAATACTCTTCCGTGGAACTAACATTGCCATTTGAGCTATGTTAGCATGTGAAGTCTTTACGCTAGGGCAGAAAGAATTCTCAGTCACTAGGATATAAAGAAGTGAAAGTTTATTTATTTCTCTGAAGAAGAAAAAAAGAAAAAGAGAGAGAGAGAAAGAGTGGCCATGATAAACAGAGAAAGAAAGGAGAAAGGACGTGTTGGGCAGTTGAGGAAAGTTGCTTGGAGTTTTAAAGTGTAAAAATGGCTCTTTTTCCCTTAGCTTTAACAGTCCGATAACAAAAGTGGTAGTTGAAGCTATTGCAGGTGCTCTTTCTGGCTTATCTGAGTCCTTGAAATCTGTCTAGCAAGAGTTGAGGCTGAGAGCTAGAGTGGGAGCTTGCACCCCCACTGTCTGCTCACGGCTTTTCAAGGCTGAGTAAATGATACTCTCAGAGAGAACAAGTTAGGCCACAGGTGTTTTTAATTAAAACAAAGCAAAGGGGTAGTTGTGTTGTGAGTTAATTTTCCTTACTTTCTGTTTGAGAGTTTATTTTTTCTGTCAGATAGGTTGTTAGTAAGGCCGTATTTCAAGCCATATCCTACTTCTTACTGATTCTCAAATGTGTCTCACTCATTCCTGTGCTTCTCTTGGACCTTGATCTCTTTCTTCCTTTGCTGATAAAATGTACTCATATTCAGGTCTTCGTTTGAACAAAAGGTTGTGGAAAGAGTCCCTTCCTATATCTAGGGCTATATCTTTCTCTATATTTACCCTCTTTTATTGAAACCCTGTACCACCAAAATCTTCCAGCTTTTCCTGCCAGATTATAGATTCTATGGGGGTAGAATTCTGTCTGTTTGTTACTGCTGTGTCTTCATTATCTGGGACAGCACTTGTCGCTTGTTAAGTGCTCAATAAATATTTTAAATGAATCAATGATTATTAAACATTGTAGTGAAGCTTGAATCATGGTGATACCAGGGATAAGAGTACTGTAATAATACAATAACAATAAAAGTGAAAATCTGGAAATCTGCTTTGAACAATATCTTTTTTATAATTTTTTATAATTTAAAATAAAATCAAGACTATGTAACATAAAATCCATTAGTGATTCTATACTTTACTTATGTTAAGATGTAAAAATGAGAGCCTCTATGTTGTCCATGGCAGTTACAAGGAAATTTACAAACATATATTCAAATAAAGTTGAATCCTTAGGAGCAAGTAATTATGTAGATTTGGCTGCAATTTGCAAACTACATTTATTTTTGAATGCTTTGCACAAAATGACATAACTAGTCTCTGATTTTTTTTTCTTTTTTAACATTTCTCTTGTATTCAATTATAATGCACTACATTAAGGAGAATTTTAACTATATACATAGTTTTTTTCTGGCCTTCTAAAAGTTGTCTTCATTTGCTGCCAATCACTGTCCTTTTTTTCTTTCTGTCTGTATGCCTTATTCTGCTTAAATATTGAAGCTCCCAAATTCCCCTTCAGAAAAACAGCCACAGATTTGTCTGTGGCTTGTGTTTTTCCTGAGCACATTCTCAAAGTTTGGCTTAATAAACCTCGATTGGTTGAGACCTCAGTCACTTATTTGGGGTTGTTAAACTTAAGTGTGCTTTGTCACATGGTAAGTGGACATTGGCCATCAATTCCTAGCATGTAATATTCTGCTTCTTCCTAATATTTTGATATTTGAGGTTGTTTTCTCCGAACGGTTCTCATTCCTTAAGTGGCTTTTTCTGTCTCTTTTTTCTTTTTCTTTTTCTTTATTCTGTCATGTCAAATGGAGCAAAAATTTTTGTTAGATACTGCATTATCTTCCTCTTCCTCTGAAGACTAACATTTTCATCTTCCCTTTATATACATTATTTTCAACATTATCCGTATCTTTTTTCTATTAATATTTTGTGGTTTTCAGGATAAAATGCTTTGAAATGTATGTCTATTCACTGGAAATTTTAATCAGTAATCATATTCTATGGCATTTTGTCTCCAGTTAATATACTCAAATTTGTTACTCTGAGTCTCTAGGCTAAATATTGTATTAATGTGTAAAGAATTAAGGTGGATCATACAAAATCTCTTGTGATTGTAGTCCCCTAGAATTTCAATCACAAACATTGCTTTAGCTGAGTTTTTATTTAATATAAAAATTATTTATATTAGGTATAATAGCAGTATTTGCATTAGATTGTTTTATCCATTAGAAATAGGAATAGAAATATCTACAAACTAAATAATATGATCTGTTATATTTGTTTTAAAATGCCACTAGGATAGTTGGGATTGGTCATTGAAAATGATGGCAAAATAATGAAAATTTTTAAAGCTTTATGATTGGTACTATTTGTGATATATTTTATTATCTAACTATCTCTACTATTGTGCAAGATATTTGCATTTCTATTAAAATATTTAAATAAAGCATATAAACATTTGAGTAAAAATACCTAACATACTGCACATCAGCGCCATTCCATAAGAAAAAAGAAACAATCATCTTCCTGCATATCATAGCAATGGATTTTGAGGTTCATCATCAGATATGGGTGTGACAATTGAACATAAATGGGTAGAGGACAGTGCAACATTAGAATTAGGAAGAGAGCACTCAAAATGCCTCTCCAAATGTGGACAGTGGTGCTACCAAAAATCTTTGTGCAAGATTGTCTCTGTGAGTATTACTAAGAAATGTCGTTCTTACCTAATGACACTATTGTGTTTCTTAACAATCTGAGTTAACAGCAGTGTGTCTTCTATAAGTCAATGTAGAATGTCTCCTGGCCTGAGAGCATGTTCTCTACAGCCACCAGATCATCAGGTTGTTCCTTGGGTGATGTGACACACCCAGGTGCTGAAGTCCTGCTCAGGCACAGGGCAGCATCTGGCCAGGCCCTTACCAGCCATTGCTCATGAGCTCCATGGCCCTTGTACCCCAGCCCAGCCTTAAGCTTTCCACTGCTTTGTGCAGGCCACAGGAGGAGGAGGAGCTAGTGCTATGCCCACCAGTGCCCTTGTGGGAGGCACAAGTCCTGGTTGTTGGGTCTGTATGTGGGGGCCACTATTCCCTGAGGCCCTGGATGCATTTATTAGACTTCAGATACCTCTCAGAAGCCTGGATCTCACACCCAACCTTCCCAGTAACAAATCAAATGTTTGAAGTGTATATCTCATGCTTTGTAGGGTATTTGCAGAGTTATGTAACCACAATCTTGGGGTTCCCTTCTCCTGGGGCCACATTATTCTTTGTTCAGTATATGATTTCTGGAAGGCAGATGGGCCCCCACCAAGAGCAGGTGCAAGTGGTGGTCTGTCCACTTGTGGACATTCAATGCTTACAGCCCCCTGTTCTCTCTTGGGGCACCATCTCTCCCACCCTTGGGCCTGAGGAGAGATGATGATAGGGAGGGGATGTTCTCTCACCTCTGACAAAAAAGCATGGTTCTGGCCCATCACCTGTCTGAGGTCAGGGGAATCAAAGCCCTCAGAGCTGCACTTCAACGTGGCAGCCACTGGCCATATTGGGCCACTGAGCACCTAGAAAGGGTCTGATCTGAACTGAGATGTGCTACATGATTAAAACATAGAATGAATTTTAAAGATATAGTACCGAAAAATACTTCTTTAATAATTTTATATTGCTCAAATAGAAAAACAATAATATTTTGGATATCTTGAGTTAAATAAACTATTACAATCAATTTTACCTATTTTTCTTTCCTTTTATTTGGCTACTAGAAAATTTTAAATGACACATGTGGCTCACATTTTTTCTATTTGACATTGGTGCCTTAGAGGAAAGAGTGCCTCCATATTCAATGTTCAGGCTGCCTTCTGAAAAGACCAGAGGCCAAAAAGGTTACAAAATCTAAAACTTTAAAATAATTGTCATTATGTTATTTCCATTTATGAATAACATGTATATTTACTGTATGTGTGTCAATATACAAGTGGAGCCCATTGTTTGGATCTTGTGGTACCTCACTTTGGATAATGGGCTTAAGTTTAATCCAGGATAGTATAAGAGGTTCTAGATCACTGTTGTTTCTTATGATTGAGTAATATTCCATTGTATACATATACCAAATTTTAATGATCCATTCGTGAATTGACAGGCACTTGGGTTGTTTCCACATCCTTACAATAGTGAATTGTGTTGCCATAAACATTCGGGTGCAGATGTCTTTATCATAGAGTGTTTTTTGCTCTTTTGGGTAGATGCCTAGAAGTGCTATTGCTGGATAGAATGGTATTTCTATTTTTAGCTCTTTGGGGTGTCTCCAAATTCTTTTCCACAGAGATTGCACTAATTTGCGGTCCCAACAGCAGTGTAAGAGTGTTCCTGTCTCTCCACATCCTCTCCAGCACTTGTTGTTTTGGGATTTTTTATAGAGGCCAGTCTCACTGGGGTTAGGTGATATCTCATTGTGGTTTTGATTTGCATTTCTCTAATGATTAGAGATGTTGAGCATTTTTTTTATATGTTTGCTAGCCATTATTCTGTCTTCTTTTGAGAAGTTTCTGTTCATTTCCTTTGCCCATTTGTTGATGGGGTTGTTTGATTTTTTCTTGTTGATTTTTTTGAGTTCTAGATAGATTCTAGTTATCAGCCCTTTATCAGATGTGTAGAGAGCAAATATTTTCTCCCATTCTGTGGGCTGTCTATTCGCTCTAATGATAGTTTCTTTGGCCGTGCAAAAGCTTTTTAATTTGATCAGATCCCATTTATTTATTTTTGTTGCTGCGGTGATTGCTTTGCGGGTAGGAAGGAATCTTTTATTTGAAGGTGTTTCCAATAAACAAAGCTTCCAGGTTGGAGGCTATGATCTTTGACGTTTTCGTCTGTGGATCTTGCTAATTAAAGAAGAACCTTTAATTAATTTAAAATTTTTATCAAGAAGCTTTTTAAGGCCTTGGTGATAATGAAGCATATCACCTTTAAAGAGAACTGGTTGTAGGCTACTTCATCTAGGTGCATGGGCCTTTCTGTCATTATTTTAAAGGGAGACAGCTAATGTTTTCCAAACAGGATAAAACGTAAGTTAAACAATACCAACAGAAGAGTCTTAGGCCAGGGAAGGTAAAAAGTTTTGGTAAACTTTGCCAATTGACTTTTTATTACCCTATTTGTATATTCCACCAGTCCAGAAGACTGGTGGAATGCACAATGAAAACGCTAAAAAATTGGCCATATGTTACAAATATACGAATTATTTTTCCAATGAAAGGGTTTTCTCAAACTCTGTGGAGATGAGAAGGAAGTCTCCAAGAAAAAATAGGACAAGACTTGAAATGATCATGGTTAAAGATACAACCGATGAAGAAATTTGGTCCTTTTTTCACAGTTTACTCAAAAGGTGAATAAAAATCTTTTATTGTCTCTTATTAATACTCCATGAAAATCTTGTTTAAAAGAGAAAACCAAATTCTTTTATTATTATTACCAAAGCTACTTTTAATAAAACATTTTTTAAATAGATCCAATCTCAGTCAGCTCTGACCACACAAGATTTCTATAAACCTTTTATAACTTATTACAATTTTTCCCATTCTTTTTCTTTTTCCAATTTTTATATCTAGTTTGACTTTTCTCTTTTATTTTTTAATTTAATGCAACTATTAACCTCTAAACTAGGCAAAACTACTTTTTTAAGAAAAAACACATTCTTGTGTTTCTTTTTTTCACCAAAAAGCAGATCTTATTTTCTTTTTACATTCCGTATGTAGAATCATTTCTCTTCTTATCTCCAGCTTTAGTTACCATCCATTAGTCAGAATTTTAACTTTAAGTAACCTTAATTCACAGTGAAGACCTAAGAAATAAGCAATTTTTTTTTTTTACACAGGGTCTCATTCTGTCCCCTGGGCTAGAGTTCAATGTCACTATCATAGTTTACTGCAACCTCAAACTCCTGGGATCAAGCGATCCACCCCCCACTTAGTCTCCTGGGTATGCATGTGCCACCATGCCTGAGTAATTTTGTTTATTATTTTTGTAAATATAGGGTCTTACTATGTTGCTCAGGCTGGCCTCAAACTCCTGGGCCAAAATGACCCTCCCACCTCAGCCTCCTAAAGTGCCAGGATTAGAGGCATGAACCACTGCACCTGGTTGGAATAAGCAATTTTAACTGTCACATACTAACACTTTATTAATATACATTTTATAATTTTTAAAAACATAGGCTTTCTGGCCTCTCTGCCTATTGATGGAGTGCAGTACCTTGTAGAGTACAGATAGCCCAAACTCCTACAAAAATACTCTCATGGGATGACAACCAGCCGTTCCAGCCCCATCTTTCAGCGCTCCTGGCATCTTCAGGATGAAATTGATTCAGAGACCATGGGGACCTGATGCCCACCCAGATGGGTGCATGAGTACCAAGTTGGCCTGAGAATCTCCAGGTCTGCTGTGTCCTCCTTCCCAAATGCCAGGGAATGTGTAGTAGGTGCTGCTGCTTCCCCACCTCTGTAGGTGCCTAAATCTGCAGCTTCAAATTCTAAATCCAATGCCTGGAGTTCCTTAGGATGCTCTAGAGCAGGCTATATAGAGTCCAGTTTCCCACTCCTCACTGTAAAATCCAAGAATACAGAGCCAGTGTAATTTCTCCTTGAAAAAGACCTGGCCTCCACCTGGGATTCACAACACAGGGCTAGCCTTCAGACTAAGGATGTACAAAAATGTCACCAGGGGAGACATATTCTGCAGCACAAGAGACTAAGATAGACTTTGTAAACCTGGAAGGCCTCTCTCCAGGTGGAGCCCTTGGAGTTTTCCAGATCTTGTCCAGCTACCTGGTTTAGTTCTTTAAATGTCTCCCAGTGCTCACTGTATAACCTCTAAGTAAATACCATTATCAGCATCAAATCGAACACTTCCAGAGACACCAGACCCTACCTTGATGCAACATAAGAAGGGAGAAAATTGATTAATATTGAAAGGTCAGAACCACAAAATATCCAGATCCATGACCACAACTTCCCCTGCCTACACTCTGTGTTACACCTACTGCGGTAGGGTGTTCTCCATCCTCTTACCCCAGAGTTAGCTGATTGGGACAGGTGATATTACACCTGGATCCATGATTGGCTGCTTCACCAGGGCAGGCTTATTCTCTATCCTGAATCCACAGAGTCAGCCTGAGTCTCTTCTGCATGGATCACCATGGGGGCAACAGGCCAGGTACACTGGGGACCCTGTCACCAGCACCTGGGAGTCTTTAAGACATTGGGGATGTCCTGTGCAAACTGGGGTCAGGTTGACAACAGGGTCTGATTCTCCTTCCATTTTAGAAGGAGAGGAGTGTGTCATCCTGGGTTTGTTCCTCCCCTCACAGAAGGAATCTCCTTGGTTGCTGCCCAGATGGGAGTTGGTACAGTTTCCTGGTACTTGAGTAAAGAATGAAGAAGAGGTTTAGAGATTCAAACTGATAGATAAACAAACTGCTTCCAGGATTTCAAATGATCATTAAAAAAACAGTGATGAAGCAGTCATGGTTGCTGTCTAGGAACTTTCAGTCTAGAGCAAATAGACAAATGGTTCAATTCAGCATCATGTGGTCAGTACAAAGAAGGGGAGACATACAGGTGACTTTGGCTTTTTTAGGACTACTTCCTTGTTGTGAGTTCTGATGTCACCATCCATGGAAAGAAAAATTGTTGTCATTTCTATTGCTTTTACCTTGTTCAGAATAAATATTTAGTATCTGAGGTAATTGTCCTAGAAAACCATGATGCTCTATGTTAAATCGCTTGTTTTGTTATGTTGTGAAATAGACAAGAAAGTACTTTAAAATGATGATTAAAAGCACAGAAACTCTGGAAGTAGAATTTCTGTTGGGCAAGCTTAGAAAAGACATAAATTAAAATAGTAGCCTGCAGGGCTGGGGAACCTGCAGCCTTGGGGCCACATGTGGGCTTCTGGATCTTTTGAGTGTATCCTTTGGACTGAATCCAAATTTTACAGAAAAAAATCCTTTTAATAAAGGGATTTGTTCTCTGAAGTTTGGATTTGGTCAAATGGTCACACTTGGGGATCTGAAGGGTGACATGTGATGTTGAGGCCACAGGTTTTCCACCCTGCTCCCTGTCCCAGCTCTGCCCAGATCCACCCTTTTCTGAGCCTTGTCAAAGTCTGTCCCTACCTCACACAGCTGATTAGAATAGATCAGAATTTGGGGTGGCTGCTCCTACCATCTCTCCAGAGCTGCTGCTCATAATTTCCCAAAATGCAAAAGCAGGGAAATGGATACAAAGAACTGTATATTTTGGTAATTTAATTTCTGTTTTTTTTTCATTAAAACCTTTGTTTCTAGACACATTCGACCCGCCAACTTGTTTTCCATTCCTTTAGATCCAGTAGATGCTCTACAAGTTACAAGAAAGTAAATATAAATACAACAGTGAAAAGTCTCTGTATTACTTCTCCACCCTTCTTTTCCATGTCTTTCCCATCTATGTATATCTTTTATTCTGTACAATTTTTATTTCATCAGTTACAAAGAAATAGAAGAAAAATTGAAAAGCTGGACCCAAGATCTAGATCCTGCTGGGAATTATGAAACACTTAGTTCCTAACTCCCAGGGTGTTATGAGGATTAACATAGAAGATGTGAGGGTCCCAGCACAGTGCACCGCAGCACACTTGCGTGCATAGTACACGGCCAGTTAACACTGCATTCATGCATGTGCACATGTTGTTTTCCAAAAGCAGACTTCCTCAGATACAGTTACCTTCTCCAACATCTGTAAATTTTAAAGGGCCAGCAGAGAATGTTGTTTCAGGATGGTAATTGATGGTCTTTACTTGGAACAAAAGTATTTATATAGTGACAGAAGTGTTGGGTGTAAGGGACTCTGTGCTGTGCCTGCTGTCTCTAGCTGAGTGCAACTGATGACAGGTCTGGGAAGCAACATCAGCATTAACAGGAGACTTATTAATGAAGACGATCCACGGACCCCTTCCACACCTGCAAAGTCATGTTACTTAGCCTGGGGCTGTTGGGGTAGCTTAGAAATGTTAGGGTGGCCTAGGGATATTGCTGGCCTAGGGACCTCTGCAGATGTGACAGTCTGCATGAGTGTGGCTGTTTTCCAAATGGTGAAGACATTCCAAGGGCAGGAGGAACTGAAAACAGTTTCTCTCCTAGGGTGGAAAACTGCTTCGGGACTGCAATTAGGAACGTCCAACCTGCTGGAAAACTAGCCTGTCCGCAATCCCAAATCTATGTTCTTGTTTAGTTTTAGGCTAGAGGTATCTTTGCTGAGATTATGTATACCTGGATATCTTAATCTTTATAAGTACTCCTTAAAGCTTGCCTGTATGATGTATACCCAGTTATTGTAATCTTTATGGAAATCTTTAGAACATTGTTTGTGGGATATCTTTAGAACATGTTTGCTTGTAAGATTTATGATGATCTTTTGTTCTTGGGATGAATAAATACGAGTGAGGAATTACTCTTGGGACTCTTGGTCTGGAAAGCCTTAAGTCTCCTGACCCCACTCTTTCTCCTCTATTGTCTCTTTTCTCATTCCTGCGGGACACCCTGTCTTCAGCCCTGTCAGCCGGGGAATTCCCAGCATGGGGCCAGAATACCAAATGATTTCTGTGCACGTTGAAGCTTGAGAGGCAATGCTCAGCTAAGTGGCTCTCGACCCAGACTTCCATTTAGGATCACACGGCCAGTTTGAAGAAACACCATCACCTGTGCCCTCCCCACAGCTTCTTTCAATTGGTGTGCATGGGACCATCCATGTGGTTTTAATTAAGTGCCCCATGTAATTCAAAGGTGAGGCCTGGGTCAAGCATGTAGGCACCCAGATCTCTTTATGAGAATTGAGTTCAGCCTTTTTTTTCCAAAGGAAGTTCACAGGGCCTGCTGTGCTTGGGTTTGGTGACCCTTATTCCCATTGCTGCAGCAGAAATTGCTGGTGTCTGGCAGGGGAGAGCACCTGACAGCAGGAAAGGAGAAACTCAAATTTCGATCCTTACATAGGGGCTAAATATTCCTGAATCTCTCCTGTGACAAAGGGCAGGTGATTAGCACTTCAAGGTCCTTCTGCCTGTGGGTGTGGTGGTAGCAGGTGGAGGGGTTGTGCTGATGTCTTTAAAGGCATATTCTCAAGATGTAGCTGTGATTTGTTCAGATAATCTCACCTGAGAAGGAATCCTAGCGGAGGAGGAGGAAGAGGAAGGAATGGCTGGTTCTCAGGTGTCTCCCAGGTCAGGGGCTGTTCCATTTTTACTCCTAGAATGTCACGTATTTATGACTTGCAAACCATTGCTTCTCTACTTCTGATCTTTCTGCCTAACAAGATTGTTTCAGCTACTTTTTTCCCGTTTGTGTAATATTCAGGAGGCTCTTTAAAATCCTTTTCCCATACATACCAGAGACTTCTTTCCATTCTCTCCACCCAGGCTTTTTACATAGTGTGAGAAATGCTGACCGTGAATTTATGGCCTGCAATATTGAAAATGTTCCCTTTTTGACAAATCAACATGGGAAGGTGTCAATACCCAAGTTCCTCTTAAGCATGGGGTTGGGTCCTTGTTTATCAATGAAGAAGGGGACTAAGTACTGTTGAGGTCCCATCTGGATGCACCATCATCTCTATAGCAAAAAGAATTAAAAATACACATTTAAAGAGGATGGCATTAATTGCCCAAGATAACTCAGAAAGTTCTGAAAAAGATTAATTAGAAGAAATGTGCTCTCTAGGGATGCTAAAGAAAGACTGTTTAAATACACTATTAGAGATTACAGATCAGTGGAAATATATATGCATTGAATTTTGTATAAAACTGATATTTTCTCATGATTAGACTCAGATTATAATTTACTTTTTTTCAAAATGTGGCCATTAATCTCAGCAGTGGTGTGCCCTACGGGCATCAGTTTGTCCTCTTACAGTTGACATTCATTTCATTCACTTGGTTAAGGTGCTCTCTGACAGATTCCTCCACTATAAAGTTAATTATTTTTCTTTTTATTGTTAATAAATTCTTGGGGGGTTTTACTTACTGATGTACATATATCATTACATTTAATTTGGAAGTTCCCTTTCTTAGTTTCTCTTATAGCTTGCTTGGAAAAGTGAAGGCTCTCATCTTTGTTTACTGTTCAGATCAACTAGGATAAAACCCAGGTTCTATCACTGTGTGTTTGACAAAATATTGGGCCAGAAGAGTTGGCATTCCTGGTGAATTTGTTAGAAATGCAAAAACCCAGGCCTCATTCCAGAACTCCTGAATCAAAATCTGCATTTTAATACAACCTCCAGTTCACTGTAGTATGCATTAAAATTTCACAAGTACCCTTCTAACTCATAATGACTTTTCCATATGAGAAACATACAATTTACTATGTGATGCATGTACACCACTCAAAAATTTATATACCTGTGTTGATGCCCTTAATTTTATACTTTATCATCCAGAAATGTATAGTATCTACACTTGTTTTGTGGATCGTTCTGCCATCCTCTGTCCTTAGAGAATACATTAGTGAATATTACTATGTTAATTATCGGATAATTCCAGTCACTCTTGTAAGTCAGAGCTAGTTGTTATCACTCTCTCATTTTACCTTTACTCAAATTAAGAATGTTTCCCATGGCTGCTTGGTAAATATGTATTTTTTTCCAGAAACTGGTGACATTTAGTGATGTGACCATCGAATTCTCTCTGTATGGGTGGGCATGCCTGGACCCTGCTCAGAGGGATTTGTGTAGAAATGTGATGTTTGAGAACTACAGAAACTTGGTCTTCCTGGGTGAGGATAACTTCCCTTTAAGATTTGTAATTTACCCTAAGGGTTTTATTTCCTTTCTTTGTAGAATTTTTTGGGGGACTTTCTGCTGATTATCATGAATGAGTTTTATATCCCTGCTTTCAAGGAAAACTTGAAGGCTTGTTGGTATAGAAAAGAAAATCTTCAAGATTTTTATATTGACTTGAACCTTCCTCTATCTTGAGCTGATTGGTGACAATTCTAGAAATTTAGTGATATAAAGCATTATTGCCCAGACCTTAACATCCAATTTTTACAACTAATTTTTGATTCAGTAGTACTGGATATTGTAGGTAAGGATGCACAAATTTAAAATATTTCCTAAATATTCTAATTTTTTTTCAGGAAATGGCATGCTGGGAATTTTTTAGAAACTTCTATAATGTTCACTCTTCCTGAAACTTTTTTTCTTTTTTTTTTTTTTTTGAGACAGAGTCTCACTCTGTTGCCTGGGCTGGAGTGCCGTGGCGTCAGCTTAGCCCACAGCAACCTCAAACTCCTGGGCTTAAGCGATCCTCCTGCTTCAGCCTCCCAGGTAGCTGGGACTACAAACACGTGCCACCGTGCCTGGCTAATTTTTTCTATTTTTAGTTGTTTGGCTAATGTCTTTCTGTTTATAGTAGAGACGGGGTCTCGCTCTTGCTCAGGCTGCTCTCGAACTCCTGAGCTCAAGCAATCCCCCTGCCTCAGCCTCCCAGAGTGCTAGGGCAGGCATGAGCCACCGCGCCCGGCCAATGTTCATTCTTCTTTACTAAGCATAGTACTGGGTTGGTAATTGGAGAATCCTAGCAAGAGTCATGTTACTTTTTTCTGATAAAATAGGTCTTGCTGCCTTTATGCTGGATCTGATCGCCTGTCTGGAGCAAAGGAAAGAGCCCTGGGATGTGAAGAGACATGAGATAGTAGCCAAATACCCAGGTAGGTGGTAGTAAATAAAGCAGATGACACAGTTGAGAGATCCAGAGGTCTAGGAGAAAGCCAAATCTTAAAATGTGGCTTGGGAAGCTCTGCTGCAATGGAAATGGTTTGTGAGAAGCCTGTATTTCTTTTGCTTGCTGTGACATAGGAGCATCTTCTGTCTTATGCTCTAAAATTTTCTAAGAACTCTACTTCTTTTCAGTGATCATCCTTCAAGCCAAAGTCCTCTTCATGGCTTATAAGTGCCTGGTCTAAGTGATCTTTCATTGTTTTTGGGGACAATGGAATATCTGTGTGTATTTTTGAGGAACTCTATTTTAAATGATTTTTGTTACTTTTTGCATCATGTTGAAATGTGTGTGAGTAGTGGTGGTGTTGAGATTTGCTTCAGAAATCCCAGGAACACAAGGGACAGGGTGTACATTTTCTACTTATGATTTCCTGTCATATGAAGGGTTCCATTGTTATTTTGTTGAAATTCATGATCAGAAATTTTATCAGAACACTAAAAATCTTCGTAAATATAAAAAAAGTCTGGCTGGTGTGGTGGCTCATTCCTTTAATCCCATCAGTCTGGGAGGCCAAGGTGGGGGCATTACTTGGGGTCAGGAATTCCAGACCAGCCTGAGCAATAGTGAGACCCCATCTCTACCAAAAGAGAGAAAAATTAGCCAGGCATAGTGGCACATGCCTGTAGTCCCTGCTACTTGGGAGGCTGAGGCAGGAGGATCACTTAAGCCTAGGAGTTTGAGGTTACAGTGAGCTATGATGACACCACTGCACTCTAGTGTGAGTGACAGAGCAAGACTCTCTGTCTCAAAAAAAAAAAATCTAATGTAATTTTACTTCAAAATTTTATTTTTCTCATGTAAACTGAGATTAATAATTTAAACTATACTTTCATATTCCTTAACTGTAATATAGTTTAATATATCTCCTCACTTCCTAGACTTAAATATACCATGTGATTAGAGATCTTAGAACATTGCTGAGCATATATTAAACTCCCACTTGTGACCTTATATTTTTAATGACTACAATTTTATAAGTTTCTCTTGTTTAGTATTAATAGGAAGCTTACCTTGACTGTCATTCATATATATATACATGTGTGTATATGTATATGTGTGTAGCATGTAGATTTGTATAACTATGTATTGTGTACAATGTATTGATGTAGCACATTATGAATTGTGATATGAATAATATAATCAAGTTAATGAACACATCTATCGCCTCACACTGTTACCTTTTTTTGTAGTGAACAATTAAGGTCTACTATCCTAGCGAATTTTAGGATACAAGATAGTATTGTTAACTGTAGTCACAATACTACACATTAGATCCTTGAAGTTTATTTACCTTGTTACTGAAAGTTTGTAGCCTTAGACAGCATCTCTGATTTTTGTCACTTCCAGGTTCTTCTAACTACCTTTATACTCTCCAATTCTATGAGGTCAATCTTTTTGGAGTAGACATATAAGTGAAAATATGAAATATTTGCCTTTCTATGTCTGGCTTATTTTACTTAGCACAATGTCCTCCAGGTCCCTATGTTGTTAAAATGTCAGGATTTCATTATTTTTATGGCTGAATAATATTCTATTGTGTGTATATACCATTTTCTTTATTCTTTATTCAGTGTCCATAAACATTTAGGTTGTTTTCATATCTTGGCAATTGTGAATAATATTCCAATACCATGGGGATGCAGGCAGATATTTCTTTGAGATTCTGATTTTATTTCCTTTAGTTATATACAGAGAAGTGAGATTGTTGGATACTGTATGGTAGTTCTATTTTTTAAAGATTTTTGAAGAGCCTCCATACTCGTTTTTATAATGACTCTACCAATTTACAGCTGAATAGCAGTGTACTGTATTTCTTTCTCTTCGTGCCCTATCAACACTTGTTATCTCTCTTCTTTTTGATATTAGCTACACTAAAAGGTGTGAGATAATATCTCATCATTGTTTTAATTTGCATTTGCTTTATGATTGGTGATGTTGAGTACCTTTTTATATACTCGTTGGCCATTTGTATATATTTTTTGAAAAATATTTAATCTTTACTTTTCAATTGGGTTATTATTTCCATTATTGTTTTTGCCTTTGATTTCTGCAAGTTTCTTATATATTTTGGATATTAACCTTTATCGGATATATGGTTTGCAAATGTTTTCTTTCTTCCTGTAAGTTTTTTATTTTTCTTTTTGTATAGAAGCATTTTGGTTTCATGCAGTCTAAGTTGTTTATATTTGCTTTTGTTGCTGTATTTTTTGTGTCATATCCAAAAAAAATCATTGCTAGCACCAATATCAGGAACATATTCCCTATGTTTTCTTTTTCAGTGTTTAAGAATTCATGTATTTCATTTGTCTTTATTTTTTTGTGTGATTTGAGAAAAAATGTTCTAATTTCATTCTTTTGTTTGTGGTTATCCAGTTTTTCTAGCATCAGGTATTGAAGAGATTATACTTTTTATATTGTGTGTTCTTAGTGCCCTGTCAATGATTACTTGACTTTGTACACCTGGGTTTATTTCTAGGCTTTCTCTTCACTTCCATTGGCTTTTGTGTTAGTTTTTAATGCACATACCATCCTGTTTTTATTACTATATTTTTGAAATATGGTTTGAAATCTGAGAGCATGATGTCCCCAGCTTTGTTCTTCTTCTGCAACATTGCTTTGACTATTCAAAATCTCTTGTAGTTTCATATAAATTTTAGGACTATTTTTCTCAATTATTGTAAAAAATGCCCTTGGAATTTTGATAAGTATCACATTAAATCTATAGATTGGTTTGGATACTATGGTACTTTAACAATATTAATTCTTCTAGTACATAATTATGGGATATTTTTACATTTGTGTCTTTTTAAATTTCTTTTTATTAATTTTTTTATTTTTTCAGTGTAAAGACCTTTTACCTTTGTTATTTAGTATGTTGATAAGAAATTTATTATTTTGATAATATTGTAGATGAGATTGTTTTCTTCTTTTTTATCAGATTGTTATGGTGTGGAAACACAACTCATGTTTTTAGGTTGATTTTATATTCTACTTTACTGAGTTCACTTATTAGTTTAAACAGGTGTTTTTTAGTGTAACACGTATGTTTTTCTCTACATAAGATTATGTCATCTACAGTGACATATTTATTTCTTTTCAGTTTGGATGCCTTTTTTATTTACTTGCCTAATTGTTCTGCCTAGGACTTCCAGTATTATGTTAAAATAGAACCATTGAAAGAAGGCACAATATAACCTTGCTTTTGTATCTGTGAATTTGAAGGAGGAAACACCTCTTCCAATTTTTGTAAACTGGTTTCAGCAGGTAAAAATCTTCTCTTGTAGGTTTCCCAGGCTGATGGGATCTCCTCTGGGCTTGCAGTGGAGAGGAGTTGTAGCTTGCTCATAAGGCTGCTGCAGGTCTACAGTGAGGTCCAGCTTTGGAGAGCTTGTTACCAGGGATTTGGGTGGTTGTGAATCCTGTCTTATTTTGGGACAGACTAGATTGCCTTCATGACTCTGATCTGTAGGGCAGGCACTACGGCAGGGTTCTGTGGTTGGGTCCATATATGCTGGACTGATACCCGTTGTGTGCATGAGTGTGGCTTCTACTGAGTACCTGGGAGTGTTTTTTTTTTCAGGTCATTCTATGGGTCCCTAGGTAGGCAGGATTGGCCATGAACTGTGGCTGAGAGGGCTGGAACTGAGTCACAGAACTGCTTCACAGATCACAGCAAAGACCAAAGTCTACAGGCTGCCTCCATGGCCATGAATGGGCATCTCACCCCTGGTCTCTGGATGGGCACAACCACTCCCAGACTGTGGCTGGGAGTAGTGAAAGACAGTTCCAGAGTAGCTTCAGAATTCTCAGGGGGACCACACTGGATGGACCATTTCCTGGTCTGTAGCCAAGAACAGGGGTTCTCAAGTTTGCCACCTGCATCAGGGCCTGCCTTCTCAAAATGACCTTTCTTAGTCTTGGGATTAGCAGGGATTCACAACCCCCTCCGTGGCTCCCAAATATGTTATAAGGCACTTTTGTCAAAGGATGGCTGCCAAATTTTAGATGCTGTGGGGATATACAAGTGAGGATTTCCTATTAATCCATCTTGCTGATGTCACTCTCCCTATGTTTTGACTTTCTGATTTGTTCTGTTTCAAATTTATCTGTAATGTGGATTCAAACATTTAGAACAGTATGCTTTAATTTACACATTATGGGAAAAGTAAATTAGATAATTAGTAGGAACCTCATGTTTATTAAAATGTTCACTTGTAAGTTTAGGTTTACTGCAGATAAAAATACCATTAGGATTTTCATCTACTATCCTCAACCTATATCTAAATGATAATATAATTTATTACTAAATCATTTTACATATCAGTGACTGTCATTATATTTTACAAAATTTACCTTTTTTCTTTATTTACAAATGTAAATCATCTCCTTTGAGAATTAAAAAAAAAAGAAATGTTAGGTTTTTTTTTTTTTTTGCTTCTAAAGGCTAAATTACAGTCTTCATTTTGTGTGAGAATAGTATCAGTATGTTAATAACATAAAACATTACCTTTAGCATTATTTAAATGCTTATTCACTAAAATTTTCTCATGAGGGCCTTTTATGATTATAATGCATTTTCTATCAAATTCTGCTGTCATATACTGCATGCCAATGATTCAAAATTTCTGCTCCCCATGGGTGTACACAGTTGAACACTGTAGTTATTTAGAAAATTTTTTTTTAATTTTTGAATAAAGAATTGCAACTTTGTATATACACTTTAAGTCAATGTGGGGTTTAATTCAAATATGAATCAGCCATAGGTCTATCACAATCACATATGTGTTTGTAAATACAACTCCAATTTTGTTGTGGCTTATCTTTGATATTTCTTCTTTTGGCTTGTTGTCAGTGGTGGTTTTATCCTGTCTAGGCTTAATTTTACCATACGTTTATTGATGAATCTATATTTTCTTTGTGTGAGAAAAACACTTTTGTGATTCGAAGGTAATTTTTGGAAAGCTTCATAAGTCTGATTCTCCTTTAGTTATCTTTTTAAGAAATTAATTGTGGTAAAAATACAAAATATAAAATTTACCCTCAAATCTTTTTAAGTGTAAAGTTCAGTAGTGTTAAGTATATTCACATTGTCATGCAAAAAGAAACCTGTAGAACTTTTACATCTTGCAGATCTAAAACTCAATACCCGTTAAAGAACAACTGCCCATTTTACCCTCTTTCCTGGCTTTAACGAACACCATTCTACCTTCTGTTTTCATGAGTGTGGCTACTTCCGATATCTCATATAAGTGGGATCATATACTGTCACTTTGCTACTGGCTTATTTCAGTTGACTTAGTATTCTCCAGGTTCGTCCTTATCATAGCCTGTGACTAGATTTTTTTCTTTAAGGCTGAATAATATTCCACTGTATGCATATGCCACATTTTCTTTAACTGTTCATGAGTCAAAGGAACAGCACAGTTGCTTTCACCTTTTGGCTTTTGTGAATAATGCCACAATAAACACGAGTGTACAAATGTCAATTTCAGGTCCTGTGTTGCATACTCAAAAGTGCAATTGCTGTATCATATGATAGTTTCATTTTTCATTTTTTTAAGGAACCTGCATACTACTGTTCATAGTGCGTGCATCATTTTTGCCTGCAGTGGTACCAATTTCTCCACATCTTTACCAGCTTTGTTTTTTGTTTGTTTGTTTTATAGTGGTCATTTTAATAGGTGTGATTTTTTTTTTTTTTTTTTTTGAGACAGAGTCTCACCCTGTTGCCCTGGCTAGAGTGAGTGCAGTGGCGTCAGCCTAGCTCACAGCAACCTCAAACTCCTGGGCTCAAGCGATCCTCCTGCCTCAGCCTCCCAAGTAGCTGGGACTACAGGCATGCACCACCATGCTCTGCTAATTTTTTCTATATATATATTTTTAGTTGTCCAAATAATTTCTTTCTATTTTTAGTAGAGACGGGGTCTCGCTCTTGCTCAGGCTGGTCTCGAACTCCTAACCTTGAGCAATCCTCCCGCCTCGGCCTCCCAGAGTGCTAGGATTACAGGCATGAGCCACTGCGCCCGGCCGTGATTTTTTTTTACTGTGATTTTTCTTTTCATTTTTTTCTGAAGGTTAATAATTTTGAACATATTCTCAAATGCTTGTTGCCCATTTTTATATCTTCTTTGGAAAAATGTCAGTCCTTTGTCTATTTTTTAATCAAGTTATTCACTTTCTGTTTTTAAGAGTTGTTTATTCTGAATGTTAGTTCACCAAATATGTGATTTGAAAATATTTTCACCCGTTTCTTACATGGCATTTTCGTTTCACTAAATGTTTTCTTGACATGTGGACATTCTGGAGTTTGATGTAGTCCCAGTTTTATGTTCTTTTCTTTTTTGCTTATGTATTTGATGTCAAATCCAAGAAAACAGTGCAAAGACTAATATGATCTTTCCCCTATATTTTCTTCTAAGAGTTTTATAATTATATTTCTTATGTTTAAGTATTCAATCTATTTAAGACATTTTTATATACGGTATAGGAAAAAGGTTCAAATATTTTCCATGTAGATATCTAGTTTTCAACACCATTTGTTGAAAAGGCTCTCCTTTCCCACTGTGTGGCCACAGCAATCTTGGGAAAGATAATTTGATAATATGCACAGGGTTTATTTTGGGGCTGTCTTATTTTAGTCCATTATCTATTTATCTGTCTTTGTAAAAATACCACATTATTTTTATTTATGTATCTTCATTTGAAATCAGAAAATTTAGTTCCTCTTAGTTCTTTTTTTTTTTTAAGAGTGTTTGGCTATTTATAATCACTTAGGATCTTTTTAGAAATTTTATTTTTATAAAAGTACCATTTATGAGTACATTTATGAGTAATGTAAGCCGAAGTTTTATTTATTCATTTCTTGTACTTGAAACACTCTTTGATGACATCCTTGGCCTGAGACTCTTTGCCAGAGCCCTTTACTAACTGCAACTAACAGCTTTACAGGGTTTTTCCTCTCTGTCAGTTTTACAAAGGCCTACCAATCCCCTTACTTTCTTGTTGTCATCAACCTTAAAGTTACGTTGATTTGTCGTTCAGCACAAAGGGCCTTCATGAACTTGATATACATAGGCTCAACGTAGTTGGATGTGAATACAGAAATATGAGCTTGGTGCTTGTCTAAGGCTTTTATAGCTTCACAGATTCCCACTGCAGGGTCATCATGGATGAGGGTGGCCTTCAGCACCGAATGTAACATCCATTGCACCTCCAGCAGCAAATGCCTTTCTTGGCCATGGTGGTGGGTTATGGATGAAGCTGAATCTTGATCCCATGAGAGCCTCCACCTCCATGCCACCTGGAAGCAGCAGGGAAAGAGAGCACAGTTTGGATTTTGATAGCAGTTACACTGAATTTGTACATCACTGTGTGTTATATTTATATCTTAGCAATATTAAATCTTCTGACTCTTGAGCAACAATATGTTCAAAAGTGGCTTTAATTTTTACATATTTTTTGACTTCCCAGTTTTCAAAAGAAAAAAGTTCCATTACATTTTAGTCAGAAAAGATAGGTTGTGTGATTTTAGTCTTCTTAAATTTGATGATTTGTTATGTGTACTAAGAGAATGTGCCTTGTGTGATAGAAAATATTGTGTATTTTGCTGCTTTTGACTGGAGAGTTCTGTATATTTCTATTGGGGCTAATTGGTCTATAATGTTCAAATTTTCTGTTTTCTTATTGATCTTCTATACATTATCGAAAGTGGGGCTTGAAGTTTCCTACAGTCGTTATGTTGCTATGTGTTACTTGCTATGCTTTTGTCCATATTGGCTTCATATGTTTGGGAACCCTATATATATGTTATAGATTTCTGGTACATGGACCAATTTTACCATTATACAATATCAATCTTTGCCTTTGTGACAGTTTTTTGACTTCACATGTATTTTGTCTAGTTATGGCCACCTGATTCGGTTATAATTTGCATGGAATATAGGTTTTTCATCTTTTTATTTTTAGCCTATTTGACTCCTTGCAGTTAAAATGAATCTTTTGTGAGCATATTATAAGGTCTTTTTTGTTGTTAATTCATACAGCCATTTTATTTCTCTTCACTAGGAAGCATAATTTATTTATATTTAAAGTAATTACTGAAAGAAACAAAGTTACTGTTAACATTTTGTTATTTATTTTCTGTGTTTCTTGTAGCTATGTTTTCCCCCAATTCCACTCCTAGTATGTTGCTCCGTAAATTAATGTTACTATATTAGAGACAGAAATGGTCTCAGGAGTTTTGCAGGGCTCTGCCCTGAAAGAATATGTGAACATGTTAGTTTGCATATCAAAAGCTGCTCCACCTCAGTAGGGCATCTCAAGGGTCAGTAGCAGCTGCTTTCCAAGGTGACACTGCCGGTTGGTCTCAACCCCGTGGTTCTCACCTGCTTTGAAGCACAGAGCAAGGTCTGTATGGAACCACAGGATGAGAGCTGATCAAAGAATGTCTTCCCGAGAGACAGATACCTGTGGGCTAAAAACAATTAGCCCAAGGGACACTTCCTGCTTGACTTCTAATGACCTGTCTCTAACTGCAATAACTAGATAAAGAAATATGGAGCCACTATATCTCTGTTTAACCTTTTGTTAAGTGATAGTTTTATCTTAGAACTTAGAAGTTTATCCTTGAAAGTTTTTGTAACCAGAGTTAGTTAAGGGATCTATAGAAGTACTTGTAACCTAAAACGAACTACCTGTTATTATGTAAATCTGCTACCCCTGAAAATCGATCTCTGTACCTATAAATGCCCATGTAAAATTTCACTTATGTCCTTAAGATTCACGGGGACACGGGGATATCATAGGGACCCCTGAGTACCCCTGCTTTTTGTCTTTTATCTTTATAAATTTATACAACTATACCTTTATTCCTGTGTATTGTTTTATTTCTATTATTTTCTTATCCTTTGTGACGACCCCTACCTAAGAGACCTGATTTTTTGCTGGGAGCGTAGCTAACTCCCCAAACTAGTACTTTTATTTTTTTTGTTGATTTAGTAGTGACAAGTTTTGATTCCTTTCTCATTTTCTTTTGCATACCTTCTATAGGTATTTTTCCTGTGATTACCTTGAGAAATGGAGAGTCCACAAAACATCTTAAAGTTACAACAATGTATTTTAATGTCATAACAATTTCACTGCCAATGAATACAAAAGTACATCTCTTTACATACCCCCACTTTGTTATCAATGTCACAAATTATAATTTTTCACATCTTATATTGACAGAGATTTTATTACATTTTAAAAAATCTATAGCAGAATTTTAAGGGTTTTATTACCATACTTAGGACAGTAGAGAATTCTGTATCTGTGTATAGATTTACCTTTTAAGAAGGAGTTTCATATTTCCACATGGTTGTATGATGCTGTCCATTATCATTTCATTATTCAATGTAGTGAACTCTCTTTAGCAATTCTTGTAGGGAAGTTTTATTAAACTCTTGTCAAATATATTTTCTTCCAGTCCTTGTGTTGTTTTTCATGTTGTTTGTTTTCTTTGCTGTGCAGAAACTTTAGTTTTATATAGTCCCATTTGATTTTGCTTTTTGCTTTTTGTTGCATGTATTTTGGTGTGA
>RJWJ010011478.1:0-44226 GCA_004363605.1 Indri indri
TGTTTTCTTTTCATGATTTCATGCATAGGTTATACTAGCTTTAAAAATTCAGCTGAAATGTTGTATAGTCTATGAAATTTTTTTTTTATCTCCTTTCAGCTAAATATTTCTGTCTTTCAAATTCCCAAACATATTACTTGTACCTCTTTCTACAGATTTTATTACTTGATACCTCATGTTGTAGTTATCATCTCTGACAGTTATCTGCCTTTCTAGAGTTGTTAGAGGGAATTCAGACAGAACGTTCTAGAGGCTCTGTCTCATCTCTCTCATGGTGGCCCCTGATCAAGGAGCCTTCAGGGAACTTTTTCCAGTTTCTGAAAATAATAATTAAAAAAAATACAGGTTTTTGTAGGCCCTAATATATGAAATGTAGGTATTCTAGCCGACTTGATAGATGTAATAGAAAAGAGATGCATTTCTGAGAAGGAGTGACGTGAGTCTGAGACAGAGACAGCAGGAAGGAAGTGCTAAAGGGAGCAGAGTATGTCATTGGGAACAACCAGGTAACATGGGGGAGAAAGACAAGAAAGAAGAGGAGCAGGCCGGGTTCCAGAGGTGGTGACTCAAAGCAGAAGATGTGTGATAGGCTGAGTTCCCCAGGAAACACTCTGATAACGATGATTACCATACAGGTGGTTACTTAAGGGGGTGTTTCTAGAATCCATGCACGTGAAAGGGAGGGGAAGGAAGCAGGGCTGGGAAGTGGGTGATGTTGCACTGTAATGCAGTCCCAGCAGAATCCTCAGCTGACCCTGTGGGGAATTCTGAAGATGATATGACCCTTCACAGTTGTCCTCAGTTGTGCCAAGAAGGAGAGCCTTTATCCTCAAGCATCAAGAAGGCATTAGACATAGGCTACCCAGGAAGGAATATGTCCTCTGGCAAGATGACAGACAGAAGAAGACTGCCTGCCAGCAGCATTTCAGTAGCTGGGGTGATAAGTCTTCAACTATGGAAGGGGCATCTGGGCAGTACATCACTGTTTCCAACACAAGGTATTTGCGTGCCTAGGGGCAATGCAGGCGAGCTGGAAGACAAAATGATGAGATCACAAAATTAGCTTTCAGCTTCTGAACCATGGTTCTAAGTAGCCTCAATTGGACTTAGTTTCTAGCACTGGTAGACCACGATTATCTTATAAATTATGACCTCTATTCATTTATGAAAATGGAACATTATTGATGGCCTCTTTTTGATTGAAACAACGTAGACAACTTAGCAACATGTGCCACTACACCTCGTGCATAGTATGTTACTCAGCAAATGGCTGCCGAATGAATAAATGACTAACCCCCCTAAGTTACTAGAGAGCTGAATGTTGTCATATTTTATGAACCTTCCCTCAGCACCTTTAAAGTCTTTTGCAGTTTCTTCCTCATATCAATCCTGGTTTCTACCAGGATTGTATAATCTTCATGGTCTCATGCTTTGGTTAATTTTTTTTTTTCTTTTTCAGATTTGAAAGGTGCCTTTTTTGTACACAGCCTCTTTTCTTTGGCGATGAAGGGAGCTTTGCTCCTTTGTATGTTTTGCACCCGAGGGGCGTGTATATGTGTGTTTGATCTTCAGCACCCTAGTTCTGGCCTAAAATAAAAGTGTCTCATTTATAACATCCCATGTTCACCACTCAGGCACAGGCAAATCCTTGAGAAAACTCAAATAGAAGTACATAAAAAGGAGAGGCAGTCTCTTAGCAATGTCCTTTGGCCAGCTGCCTGGATCTTACTTAATCTCTTCCTGCTTGAATCTAAGCCCTGGGTGGTCTAGGGCTTGTTTCCTGGCTTTGGTAAAACTGGATGATAGGGTAAAATACAGGTAGAATGGGAAAGTCATGGATGCAAAAGATGATAAACCACCCTGAGGATTAAAACAGATAGTCCTAGGCAGTCATGATTCCAAGACAGTGAAAAGGGATGGATTAATAATTAATTAACCTTTCCTAATCCTCAGTTTCCTCATCTATCAAGTATAGATAATATTACCTAATTTATATATGTTATTATGATTAAATGAAATTATATAAGACAACATAATACCTGTCATGTAGTCAGTCTTCAATAAATCAGCATCTTGTTTAATATTTACTATGATTATTATTAATACAATTCAAAAATAAGGAATAGAGCAATATATTAAATAAAAGAGTAATATCTTTAGAAGCAGCTAATGATACAAAAAGAGATAAAAGCCAATATTGGCAATGGCAAAATGGGCCTCAAGTCAGCAGAGAACAGATATTTGCAACATGTTTATAAGACATAGAGATGAGACACTAGACTGGGACCCAGGGTAACTGGTGTCTAACAAGCCTCTTCCCACAGTGATTTCGGGCAAATACTTCAACTTACCAAGGATTCATAACATCATATTTAAAATAATAGTATGGAATAGGTAATTATTGCTCTACAAATATTTCATGTACTCCCCTGTATTCCTCAGCTTTCCTCCTCATTCAGTTGTGAATAGCTGTACCCAATAAGCTATGTTCAGAAGCGATATATATTACTTACGAACACACATGTGGTCTTCAGGTAGGAACTTGAAGTAAGAACATTCCATGCTACGGTGAGTGAGGAGGGTGTGGGTTGAGATCAAGTGGCCACAAAATGGAACCAAATTGAAATACCTGAGTGCCACGTGGAATAGAGCTGCCCTAGGGAGCTGCTGAACTTTTAGTGTGAACAAGCTACTATGAGAACAGTATATACATGTTTACATGTTAAGCCATTGAGATTGTGTGTGTGTTTGTTGATGGAACGTAATATGCCTACTATGACTAACATAGATGGCATACAATTAGATGACATCTAATATTTACTCCAGCTCTAATGGTTCCCATTCTAAACATCAGGATGAGTAGAGAACATGAGTATTGTACATGACCATGGCTCTTTCCTGTTTGTGGCCACTGTGGAAACCAGGAGTCACTTTATAAAGATTTTTCATCATAATGTGGTGATCAGGCACTGTAACAAAAGTCTTGACTTTTTCTCTTTATTAATAACACAAACACAGGTGTATGTGTAGGTATGTATATTATATTGGTGTGAATAAATATTCTTATTACTGCTTTTAATCCCTTTGTGTTTTTACATACTCTAATTCAAAATGAGATTAATATGCAATGGCCCAGGGCACTCATTTTTAAAAAATACTAACTTAGTGACAGGGAAAGGAAAGTGGGAGAAAAATATAAAACTAGGGATTCAGTAAAGCAAGGGATTTAATGACATATTTATTTTTGCATTTAGGTTCAAAATAAGTAGACATATATGATTATGTACAATTAGAATGTTATTCCTAAAACAAAGATCATATAAAAACATTAGGGAATTTCATTTGATGGCAAAGCTAATCTGAATCGACAGTGTATATTTCACCAAGAACAACCGCAATAAACACACACACACACACACACACACACACACACACATATTCAAACTACAAATCTACATAAACATTAACTGTATTAATAATAGTAGAGCTAAATAACTAAGAGCTTGAGTTCGGAAACAAAACATCTACTACCTAGATAAATTTATAAAAGGTATTTACTATTTCTAAGGCTCAATTTTCTAAAATGTAAACAGGATATAATAGTAGTGTAATGGTAGAACCCACATCATAGGGTTATTCTGAAGAGTGACTGCTAATCACGTGTGTAAACATAATGCTTGGCATAGAGAAAGCACTAAAAAAGTTATCAACATAATTAAATCACCTCAAAGAAAAAGTAGCCCTCGTGTAATAGGAGATTGTTTGCCTTTCTGGCTAGCAAGACCGTGTGTTCTGGACGATGTAAAGTTATTTCTGTATTTTGTAGCGATTACTTTCCAATCGAAGATTATTTGATAATATATTTCCTTGAGACTACCTTTCATATACAGGCTTTCCTATAAAGCTAAATACCTTATCATAGTCTGAAAATGGACATTGATTCCTGTCTCTCTCCACCCAGCCCATTGGAGGCATCACTTACTTACTTCTCAAACGGGGCAACCCACAAGTCTGGTCTTCTACAGAAGGGTAGAAATGGATATAATGACTGCCTTATCATTTGGGATTTCCTCATATAAGTTCATGGTGTTTGGGTTTTGTTTTTTTTTTTTTTTTTTGGTAAAAATGGATCTATTTTCTAAATGCCTAATGATGGATTAAAAATGACACCTTTTTCCTATTACATAAAATAATTAAAAGGCTGACAAATTAGATTTCTATCATTAAAATTAACACTAATCAAAGGAAAGATGGAGTGGCTATATTAATATTAGACAAAGCACAGACTTCAAAATAAGAAATATTGTCACATGTAAAGAGAGACATTTCAAAATGACAAAGTGGTCAATTCACTGAGAAAATATGACAATTCTAAATATATATGTTCCTAAAACCAGAGCATTGAAATATATGAAGGAAAATCTGGTAGAACTGAGAAGAGAAATACACAAATCCCCCATCATATTTAGGGATGCCAACACTCCTAACTCAGTAACTAATGATAAAGATACAAAAGTAAACTAAATGGGGTTAGAAATTTAACAATTCTAGAATAAACGAATAACTATGCATACATCCTTACACAAAAATGAACTCCATAGTGACATTACAGATAAAAATGTAAAAGCAAGAATCTCAAATATTTTAGAAGAAAGCATAGAAAAAAACTTTTATGACCTTGGATTAAGCATGCATTTGTTTTTTGACCTTGGATTAAGGATGTGTTTATTAGATAAGACACAAAAAGCTCTAGCCTTAAAATAAAAAGTTTTGGATTTATTGAACTATATCAAATTTTTTTTTAATTTATTCATCAAAAGATACCACTAAGTAAGTGAATGTCCAAGTCACAGACTGGAAAAAAATATTTTACTGACAATTGACATAGATAATACATAAAGAGCTCCTATAAACCAATAACAAAAGGAAAAATGACCTAAAAAAAATGGGCAAAAGTTGTGTATAGTCACTTTTAAAATAAAAATATACAAATGGTTAATGAACTTATGAAGTTTAACATCATTATTCATCAATGACATATAAATAAAAATTATAATTAGATACCACTTCATGCTCACTATAGTGGCTAAGATTAAACAGGCTAACTGTACCAAATGATGGTCAGGTTGTGGAGCAACTGGAACTCTCATACATTGCTGATGGAAATGTGACTGGCACAATTATTACCATGTAGCCACTCTATTCCCTGGTATTTACCCAAAAGGAATGAAAAAATATGACTACGCAAATCGTATAAATCCTATAAATTGTTTATAGGAGCCTGATTTATCAAAACCAAAACCCAGAAATGGCCCAGATATCAACCAATAGGTAAAGAGATAAAGAGTTTGTGGTATATGCAAACAATAGAATATTATAGAACAAGAAATAAGAACAAATTGTTGATACATGTATAACATGAATGAATTGCCAAAGCACTAAGTTGAGTGAAAGGAGGCATATATAACAGAAAATTTCTTTTATATATGAAATTGCATAACTGTCAAATCTAACCTATGATGACAGAGAAGGGAAAGTGGCTGCCTCTTTGGACAAGAGGGTAAGGTGACAAATGACTGGAAATGTCTAGTAGGAAACTTTGCATTGTTATGTACATATTTCATATCTAACTTTAGGTGGCATTTTCCTCGATATATAAAATTAAAACTCATCCGTATGAATGCATATGATTTTATAAATTTTATTGCATGTGAAGTACTTTTAAACTTGAAAATATAAATAACTTTTAAAGGAGTGAAACCTGGAAGGGAGGGAAGGAGAGAGGGAGGGAGGAGGAGAGAGAGAGAGAGAGCACATTGTCTTCCTGGTTTTGTTTATGTTTTGCTTCCAGCTTAGAAAAAACAGTCACAATTTTATAGATTTACATGAACACTGTTGATCATCTTCTGCTATTTATGTATCCCTTTTGCTAAAACATCTGTTCAAATATTTTGCCAATTTTTTATTGAATTGCTTTTCTTATTATTGAATTGTAGGATTTCTTTATATATTTTATATCCAAGTCCATTATCACATATGTGTTTTGCAAATATTTTCTCCCATTCTGTGACTTGCCTTTTAGTTTCATAACAATATTTTGTTAAAGAGCAAAAGTTTTTAACTTTGACAATGCACAACTTATCAAATCATTTTATGATTTGTAGTTTTTGTCTTATCTAAAAAATGTTTTCCTAATCCAATGCCATGAAGATATTCTATATTTTCTTTTAGAAGTTTTGTTTTAGAAATGATCCATTTCAAGTTAAATCTTGCATATAGTGGGGGCAAATATTTTGTTCAAATATTTGCATATAATTATTCAAATCTTTCAATATCATCTGTTGAAAACCTATCTTTCCCCCTAGTTTATTAAATTTGTACCTTTGCTGAATCATTTGACCATGTATTTGTGGGTATATTTCTTAACTCTCTATTCTGTTCCATTGAAATATATTTCTGTCCTCATGCCAGTATTACCCTGTTTGATTACTGCAGCCTTATAATGACTCTTGAAATAAGATAGTGAGAATCTTCCAACTTTTTTTTCAAAATTATTTTGGCTATTCTGAGACTTTGCATTTCCAAATAAATTTTAGCTTCATCTTATTGATTTCTACAGAAAATGTCTACTGGGTGTTCTGACTTAAATTGGGCTGAACATATTGGTCAATTTTGGGAAAAATTATGCCACAAATAAATATAAAATATTTTAAAATTTCATTATATTTAGTGACATTTTTCCTTTTCCCTGCTTTTCATTTCTTTCTGCAGATCTGGGCTTCCATCTGGTATTATTTTCCTTCAGACTGAACAACTTCTTTCAGTATTTCTTGTAGGGAAAACCTATTGGAAATAAATTTTCTTACCTTCTGTCTTAAAATGACTTTATTTCACATTTATGTTAGTGGTTGCTTTTGTTGGATATAGAATTCTTGGTTGGTAATTTTTTGTTTTGTTTCATTTCTTATTTTTTTTATTATTATTTCTACTCTTTAAGTTCTTTCATTGTTTCTTGGATTCTATGTTTTGCTAATGAGAAATCAATCATCAATCTTATCTTTGTATGCTAGTACATAATGTCTTCCTTTTATTTTTTATTTTTGCTACTTCTAATATTTTTTTATTTTTAGTTTTCAGCAGTTTGAATATGATGTGTTTAGATGTATTTATCTTTGTTTCTGTCATGCTTCAGATTTATTAAGCTTCCTGACAGTGTGGGTTGAAATATTTTATCAGTTTTGAAAAGTTTTGTTCATAACTGCATCAAATACATCTTCTGCCTCTTTTGTTTTCTCTCTCCATCTGTAACTCCAATTACACAAATGTCAGATCCTTTGATGTTGCCCAGTAGATGATCTGCTATGTTCTCAGTTTTTTCTCTTTTATTTTTTGTGTTTCAGTTTAGATGATTTCAATTGACTTGCCTTCAGGTTCACTGATTCTTTCCTTTTCTAATTCTATCCACTGATAATCTCACCAATCACATTTTCATCCATGATCATATCAGATTATTTGTTTTCATTTTTGTAGTTCCCAATTCTCCATTTCAAATCCCCTCTTTTTGGAGCATGTTTTCAGGTTTCTACCAGATAATTTAATGCATTTATTTTAAAGTTCCTATCTATCTGCTATGTATGCCATCCTTGGATTTATACTTTTTTTCCTATCTTGACTCTTTCTCAGCTCTACCTCAAATTTTCTTGATTCTTCATTTGTCTCATAATTGTTACTATGTGTCAGATCTTATATGTAAATAACCATAGAGATTGAAGTAAATAATGTTGTTTCCCCCTAGAAAGGTCACACATTTTCTTCTCTAAGGCTGCAAATGTGGAAGCCTGAGTCAATCTAACCCACAGTGGGCCTTTGTGTTCACTTTATTTAGATTCTTAACCCCACTGGCTTTTAATGATTTGAGATCAGGATTGGGGACTACTCTTCAATTGACTGGGTGCAAAGACCCAAGGAGATTCAAGAGATCTCTTTGTGGTTTTCAGTCCACACATCAGTTTTTCAGACTATGTGAAACATCTCTGCATTCCACTCTGCCAAATTTTGGGGCTTCTGGGGAATTCTCTTTTCTCGTAAGGATGTCCCTGGCTTTCTGTTTTTTGGGGAGATTATTCCCTTCCCTGATGTTTTCTTCAGCCTTGAAAGACCTGTTCATACTTTGAAGGCCTGGGGAGCCTGAGAAGGAATTATCTCAGTCTCTTGACCCACCTCTAGCCTTCAGCATCTTCTGCCTTGCACTGTGCTCCAATCTTTGCCATCCATTGCCTCATACTTTGTGTTGACTTGATGTGATTCACAGGGGTTTATCTGTTCTCACCCTGAACGTTCATAGGTATGTGCAGACTCATTCTGTCTAGAGTTCCTTGGGATTCCAAATCTTCACATCAGCTCTCTCTGCCATCAAAACTTCATTGAACATTGAGCTGGTTTCTCTTTATCCATGAATGGTGGATTCTTCTTCCTCTTTTCAGACATTATAGATGAAAGTAACAGAGGCACTCTTTTCATTTAGAAGGACTTATTATTTTCTGAAATTTAGTTCATTTATGTTTATCATTCTCAGATATCTAATGAGTTCTATGATTTTAACAACTGTGATTTTGTAGTTTATCCAGCTTGCTCTTATTGTTATAGTGACAGTGATTCTTACAACATTTTACATCCTAATCAAAAGCTTATAATTTCATATTGCCACTGTTGTTCCTTAACTTTTTTCTACCTCGGTTAGGTGTTGCCAACAAATGGCCTGCATGCCAAATCCAACTACCTGTATGTTTCTATATCCCGAAAGCTAAGTCTAACCTTTCATAGGAAATGTTGTCTGACCCCTGAGCTAGACTATGCCATATTCTGTGTCATAGGATTGTTTTATCTTTTCTATGAGAAAGAAGGATATTCATTTTGTAATGTGGTTGTACATGTGGAGCAAAAAAAAAACAATGTTGGGGGAGAAGATAGGGAATGTGGGAGGGGGATGAGGAGATGGTGCAGGCCACATATGCTGTCTTTGAGACAGCTTTCCTATGGATTTAAATTAAGAGGCATGTAAGAGATATAAAATCTCTTTGACATGATTTTCTGGAACAGCTTTTTTGGCTTTTGGACTGGGGATATAGTATTGGCCAACCAATGTTGTCATATTTTGAGGACATTTTATCTCTACCATAGGAGTCTTAGTCCTAAAAACCCTTTCTTAGTAACAATGGTGCTACAAACAGGATTAACTCTGTGTGAACTCTGTGAAGAGAAGCCACTGGCTCAGCATCCCAGTTAAATGACTTCATGTCTGGGTTTACCAAAAACACCCGCTGCGATGTCTGTGTTATCGAGATGGGGTCCTGAGAGACACAATGCCCCTTTATCTAAAGCCATCGAAATCCTTTTTCCTGCCTTTCCCCTTCCTTAGTTATCTCTGCTCCGGATAACCAGGTGATGGCTGCTGAAAATAGAAAGAGCAAAACAGGGTCACTGTCACTGTGTTTAGAGGCACATCGTTTAAACGAGTTAAAGGGAAGTTTGAAATCTGTCCATTTTCTTCTAACACTCTTTTGTTTTCTTGTGTTTATGAATATATTTATTTAATATCCACAGTCTTTCACTAGATTAAAGAGAGAAGTGTAGCTTTTCTCATGCCCCTGTCCCAAGTCATCAATTAATCAACTTTTACTGAGCATTTATTAAGTGCTAGGATTTGTGAGGGATGTTGCCCTTCAAAACCTTCTAATGTTCTTATTGCTATAATGACTTCATGAGCCTCTTTTAATACAATCCTCACCACAACTGTATGAGTCATTTATCATTATTACCATAATGAATATTATCTTTGTTAATTCTATTTTACAAATCATGAAACAGAGACTGAGAGAGATTCAGTAAATTGTCATGTATCACACAGCTCGATTTGTAGAGCTGGAACCCAAACCAGGCCGTCAGATTCTGGATCCTGGATTCTAGATTCCAGGCTCTGGATCCCACACCACAACTAATTCCCAAACTCATAGCTTATTCCTGGGCATAATGGTAGGGTTCTCACCATCACTTTTTGCAGGCTGTCAGTGTACTAGTGCTCTTAGAATAGATGCATTCTTGCTGGGCTCATAGAAGCCAGTTATCTAACATCTTTCCTTTGGAGTTTCAAGAATTGCTCTTTGTCAATTCCAAGAGATTCGCAGCCATGGAGGTTAGAGTCCAGACTGATTCTTGGAATACTGCAGGAAGAAAATATGCCATGTAATTATCAGTCTAATATAGCACACGGATCAAAGACTTGATTACTTAAAAAAGTCCAAGGGTGACTTCTGATAACCTGAGGTAATCACTGAATACTATGGATCAAAATCTACCTAGGTATCATCTTATCATAGTCCATTGGTTTATGACTGAGGAATCTGAAGTTCAAATATGTTAGTCTGTATGTCCAAAATAATTTATTTTTTTATGATGAGATTTACGTCACTACGTTCCAGCTCAAAGTATAGTACTCTTTCTATAACACTGCACTGATTACACAATTACACAATACTGTGAAGTTGCCTCTTATGTGCATTTAACTTACGTAAATGGAACCATGTTCATTCAGCATCTGTCAAAAAAAGACAGAAGGAAATTGACAATTTTAAAGTGCAAGTAATGCACCCTGACTTAACCCCGCAAGCGTATCCTCAAGTGAGCATAAGTTATCTACTCTCTCCTTGGTTAATTGCAAGTTTTGAGTCCCACAAGGTCTCTCATTGTGACTGTCTTCTGACTCTTGGCATGTTTCTAGTGTCTTATAATTTGTTGGGTTTTTTGGTACAAATCTAAGCTTAGGACTTCATTGCTGTTCACAAAAACATCAATCTCTTCTAAAACTGAAGTAAAAAACTGACTGTTTGATATCACAGAATTGAGAATTTTAGGTGAACTTATTCCAAAAATTTCTCATGGATTTTTAAGGGAAATTGATACTGAATATAGCTTAGTTTTCTTTCTTTGCATTGATTTCATAATGTGGTCTTTTATCTCTCCCCACTTTCTACTCCTAGTAAAATGGGATTTTATACTCTTTTAATAACAGCCCCCTTTCCCTAGCAATGTATGACTTAATACTTAGAGGAAAATATGTTTATCAAATATCTAATCTCTTATTTAAGTGCTCATTGCCTATACATAATACTTTCTTCTCTTTCTGTCATCATAATCATCAGTTTAATTCACTTGGGAATTCATGATCTACATTAGCCCACCTCACTGTGTCCTAATCTCTTCTTTAAAGCCTTTTATGACTAATATGTTTATGGCTTATCTCCACATCTAGACTTTAAATTACTTGAGGGTCAATATCTTGTACTTTGTGTCTCATTTCCATAGTGCCTGTGTGTACAAGGCATCTAATAAATACCTCTTCTTTGGAACAAATGCATCCCAATAGAATGAAATTTCTTTTTGTTAATCACTTTAGACAGACCATTGCAAAAATGCTAAGGGTAAAACAATTTTGAAGAGAAAGAGACATCTCAAATCTGGAAACTGAGCCCAGGAGAGGTTCAGTGGCGTGCCACAAATCAGACTGCTAGTGAGAGTGGAGCGGGACCTCCGGTTCCACATGCCATGTGCTGGCACGGGTGTGCATGATTCATCCACTAATGGATTTGCACTGCTGTTGCTCGCTGAGAAGAGAGATCAGGCAAGCCTTTGCACAAGCTGTTCCCTCTGCTGGGGACATCTTTTCTAGGCATTACTCATTCATCAAGATCAAGGTTAAATGCCCCCCTCCCCCCGGTTGCCTTGAGGTGGAACCATCCTCAAGCAAAATTTGGCTTTTCCTTCACTGGGTTCATACTCTATGCACTATTTTCCAGTGCTCCATCACAGCCCTTATCAGCCTTGGCAGTAAATATTTGTCTACTGTCTGTCCGTTTTTTGTTTTTATTTTCACTGAAATGAGAATACTTTAAGGAGAGAGACCGTGTTCATTTAATCTATTACAAACTCCAATAGGTGTTTAATTTAAATAAATAATTTAATTCTCCCCTTTGCCACTTGAATTTCTTCTTATGACCTTTTTAAGGAGAAAAATAATTTGAACCTTCAAATTGCCCACAAGATACCTCACTGATGTATAGCATCTAACGTCTGGTAGAGCTCAAAGACTTGTTGCATTTGACATGGACATTGGGAAATCGGGAAGCCGTATCTTTGCTGTTATATTTCCTCCCATTGGGGTTCATAAAATAAACCAATCATTCTTTCAAAATTTGCCCTGTGTGTCTCTGAAAGTGCTTCACACAAGCTTATAAATTATGTTACCTCCAAAGCTCTGATGCGCTAGCTAGAGGTGATTCTATCTCTGAGGCATTGTCTACAATCATCTGCTAGTTTCTTTGGCTTGGGCCCCAAGGAAGAATTCCCTCACACACCCCTACAAGCTTCCAGGTAGCTAAATGGTCACAAATTAGATCACAAATGAGCAGACCAACCTCTCAATTACGGGGTGTCTTTACTTCCTTTTTCAATAATAAAGAAAAGCAGAGATCCCCTAGCCAAGCTAATTCTCTTGGCATTTGCACGTGCACAGCTGAGTTTGGTTGACAGCTAGATGCCTGAGGCTCTGGGCTTTGAAAGAGCTGGCAAAGAAGTGAATCACTTCCTGCAAAGCCTTGACAGATCCTTGTAACTTTGTGGAGAGATGCTAACAAGTATGGTCTGTGATCTTCTATGGCAATGCCTAGGAACGTTGTACAGTCCCACCAGCCTAAAGTCAACAAAAGCCCTGGTGAGTGGTCACAAGATTCCAGAGATGTATAGCTTTGGTATTCTAGGGCTAAAAGGAGCTTTGAAAACCCTCATGATTTCTCTATACCTTAAGCTTTAAAATAGTATTGATTTCTCCTCCCCCTTTCATCCCATCATGACCAAGAAGGTACCACCACTTGTAGACTAACCAAGGACATCATTTCAATATGTTTCTTCTTCTCCAGTTCCCTTGTTGCTCCTTTTCCTGTCCTCATTGTCCATTGTATGCGTTAACTGTCTAACTGCACTCCCTGTCCTTGGTCTCTCCCTTTATCTCCTTCCAATCTATCTTCTATACACCTGCCATTTGACTTCCCAAACCATGGCAGAATATTGAAGAAAGAGGTAATAATTTGAGTCAGCTAAAAATGACTTAGAAGACCTGCTGTACCAGGTGCATGTCCTTTGATCTCTGGGCTTCAGTGCTTCTATCTATTAAAAAAGGAGTATATATATCCCCTAATGAGACTATTGCAAGATTAATATCCCATATTTCAAGCTAGAGGGATGTGTGGAATAAAATGGGTGCTCGACTCCATTATTAGGCTGATAATTTTGCTCTCTTCCTCAAAAGCCTCAATGGCCCCCTATGTGTGGAGGCATAGATATGCACACAATAGCTACAGAATATAATACATATTATATTTATGTATACATGATTTTATATACATACATGCACACATGCAGGGCTCCCTATGTGTTGGCTATAATGGCTTCTATATTTCCTATAGAAGAAAATCCAAACTCCTAAACATATATTCAGGTCAAATATAAGGAGGTTCAATCCATCTCTCTCTCTAGTTATCTTCCACTCTCTTCAGTACTGGATGTCTTAGCCAAATCACACCACCCACTGTGCCTCAGGCTATCTTTCCTCCATGATTTAATTCTTGCTATTCTCACCACCTAGAAGAACACTTTCCCTGTCTCAGATTGTTAGAAATCCTCCCCATCCTTCAAAGCCCCTTGAAAATTCCTCCTCAAACTCAGAATTAATCACCTCCTTGCTGAATGACAGTTATACATTATATAACCTTTCTCTGGCATTTGTCATTTTCCTCCTTGTATTTTTGTTAATGCACAAACATGTACATTCTGTCCTTCAGAGCAGGTGCTATGTTTTATTTATCTTTCTACCCTCAGAAGTATATATGGTGAATGGTACTAGCATATGAATGATATATGTTCATTGAATTGAATAAAACCTTGGGCAATTGGAGGTTGCAACTCGTGTATTTTAGTCTTGGTATCATCCATGTATAATATGGCTAAGCTTCTGCATCCTGAACCCCTAAGAGAGTTGTGAGTGTCTCATGGACACCTCTGATTTTGGGAGAAATCTGGTTCTTCACTTCACCAATGGACCCGGCTGAACATGCTCCATGGAAGGCCCAGGATGCCAGCTTTCTGTTCCAGTCTATTGTGTACAAGGGGCAGAATCATGACTCATCAGAAATCCCACCATGGGTGCAAAGAAATAACCACACATTCTTGATTGGTACAATAACAACACAACAAATTTCTAGAGAATGACCCTAGCAAAAATGCCCTGTTTCTTACCTACAACTTCACATTCAACTTAAGAACTGAAGGCACTTTCTTCCTCTGATGTTACATTTATTCATGATCTGAATTTGCCTGGGGGCTGCAATGATTGCCAAGTGTTGTGCTTCTGAAGTGTCACACATTAACACATGTGAAATTTATCATTTCAAGAAAGAAGGAGGGATGACAAATTCTGACATTTCTGGGGGCCAAATAAGATGAAGTGGTCTTTTATTATAGCAGGAGAGAATTCGGTTAAAAGTAAGGAAGAACTGATAGATAACAAATTGGTTAAGTGTGCAAAAACATACAAAAGAAGTCATAAAATCTCTTTATTATCTGTAGAAAACTTTAGGATTTACCTATCCATCTACCTGATATGACTGCCTACATTACGAAGATGCAGAAATAGACCAGGAAATCTATCAATTGTTATATGTCAGAATAAGGTTATAATATAATACAATGTGGAAGTCATAGTTTCCTCACCTGTAAAATGGAAAATGATAATGAAATTATGTTTACTGCTATATTTATCTATTTATTTATTGGTGTTTTCATACATAGCGCGAGGTTATGTAACACAAAGGAAAAGTAAAATTATTCATGCGATGTGCTTTTGTGCACTCTCAGGCATATAGTAAACATTTGATAAATAGTAGCTAAGAGTAAAGACGGAGGAGGAAGGGGAAGAGGAGGAGGAGAATGGAAAAGATGGCTACAAATATCAGTTGATTTCTAAGGGAGGCAGCTGGGGTCTCTCCTGTGTGCAGCACAAGACTTAGAAGCAAAAAACCTGATTGAATCTGACTGAACTCGCTGGCCATATTATTTTGGTAGTTACTAAGCTTCTCTGGGTCTTGTTTTTCTTCATCTGTAATTTTGGGGTGATACCTCACAAGATTGTGATGAAAATTCAATGGTAAAGTATATGAAAATATATAGCACAAAGTTTGATACATACTAGGCACCTCCAAGTTGGAAACGGGTGAAGGATGGAAATTCGAATTACTTTTATCTGTACGAATGAATAAATAAAATTATAAATAGAGCAGAGCAGAGTCAACATGAAGCTCATTTGTTCCACAGGTAAGCCCAGACACAGTGCCAGCCCTACATCTGGACCAAGTCACCAGTCACTCCGTGGTGTATTTTGACAAATACCAGGAAGGTCTTTTCATATAATCATGAAATTTCACTAATAGTAGTTTTCTGTATTTCATTGACCCTCTCTCCTTGACTTTTTAAATAAAACGTATTAATAAATTCTCTTTTTAAGGTTTTAACATATCAAATTCTTAGTGCCTTCAGAAGGAAAGGAAAATTCTCTCAATGAACAATTGTTCAGCATGTCTTCATGTTCCAACCCCTAAGCTAAGAAGGAATTCCTGGTTGCTTTCAAGATTCAGACCATGCACTGGTGTTCTAGAGAAGTTAGAAGAGGTCGTGGCGCTGAAAACACAAACGGTGCACCTAAAGCTGAAATTGCCCCCTTATTAAATAAAGATCCATGGCTCTGGGCAAAGCAGAAGTGTTTGGCATGCTGAGGTCCCCTGCTATGATAGTCATATCAAGCATTAAGTGGGTTGTATCCTGTAGATATTAGGAATATAACTTAACAGAAAGTTAAGAGTAATTGTCCTTTATTTCACATATTTCTAAAAGTTCTGGGAAAGCAAGAGTATGTCACTAAGTAATAATTCATAAAACTACCTATCCTGAGGGAATTTTTAACAACGTGCATGTGTGGAAGCACTCCTAACTATGCATGACAGGCAATAAGAAGTCATTGAACTTGCAACGTTGAGGGTATTGAGATGTCCTTGCAGACCCATTTACTATCCCAGCTGAATTCTATTTCCTCCCTGTCCTTTGATTCATGTGCAGTTGGCCGCCCACAGAAAGCTCCAGAGCTTCCGATCCTTTCCACTGCTGGCACTTGGGACAAAGAAATGCTTGTTTTCTCCCACTCCTCCTTTTTACAATTCACCCCACCCCCACCTCCAAGTTGTTAACCTGCTCTACCAGAGCCAGGGAGAGGGAATTTAAAAGAACATATAAAAGAATGGAGAAGGCAATGGCTGTGCCCAAATTCCAGCTTTTGTTTTCATTTCAATCCTTAACTGCTTGCTCCATTGACTCTGAGGAATTGGACACAGAAGAAAGAGTTGATGCTTGCTGATGTTATCAAGAACTTGCCCTCCAAAGACACGACTTGGGACCTGGCCTGTTCAGAATTATCTTTTCTTGTAGGTGAAGTGCACCAGAAGGGCCAGCCACAACTTGAGGATAAGCTGGGATTCTTCTCAAGGTACCATATGTTAGCAGTCAATTATGACAAAGAGCAATTCATTCCATCAGTCTCAGACTGGTCCCCTCCTTCTGATCAACTGTCCAGTGAGAAGCCAGAGGGACACAGGTGTGTGTTGGAGCTGACTTGGGCAGATTCCCAAGAGCTGATTGTGAACATGTCTTCTCAACTGTGTGTACAGTGATGGCCAGGGAGGTAGAAATCAGCCACCAAGGGGGTATTATACCATGAAAAGCAGCAAACATCAAAAATCTGGGCTTCTCTTTTTTCTTTCTCCCTCCCTGCCTCCTTCCTCCACTTCCTTCCTTTCTTCCTTCCCTCTTTCTCCTTTCTTTTCTTTTCTTTTTTAAAGTCCTGGAGATCCAGCTGTCAAACATTTTCCAGCATGCCAACGAAGGGAATTTCTTTCTAACACAAATCTGACAAGGTAACTCTCTTGCTTAAAATGTTTCCTTCTTGACGTCACAATAATCATAAACATGAGTTTTCCAGCCTTCTAATTATAACTTAGTTAAAATTGTCTCTTCAGACTCATCTATCCCCAATTTTCCCACTCAGAGTCTGTAGCACACCATCTCCAGTAAATTTTTACTCTATGTGGCAGGCTGAAAAATAGTCCCCAAAGGTATCCACCGCATAATTCCAGGCACTGGTGAATGTTGCCTTATATATCTTTGCACATGTGATTAAGTTAGGGATTATCCAGTGGACACTAAATGCAACCACATATGTCTTTATAAAAGGGAGACAGAGGAAGATCCTCACTGCATGCAGAGAATGTGCTATGAAGGAGGAACTAAGAAAGATTAGAAGACGCTGGCCTTCAAGGTTGGAATGATACAGCCACAGAACAAGAAATACCAACAGCCGCCCAAAGCTGGAAAAGGCAAGAAACAGATTTTCCCCGACAACTTCCAAAGGGACTGTGCCAACATTTTTATTTCAGTCCAGTGATATTTATTTCAGATTTCTGGTCTTCAGATCTGTGAGAGAAAAAAATTTATGTTTTTCTTAAGCCACCTAATTTGTGGTAATCTGCTACAGCAGCCGCAGGAAACCGCTGCGCTCTTTCTGCCACATTCCTTAATCCCTCTTCTCTTCACCAACCTTGTATTTTCCCTTCAGGCCTCCGCTGCAACTTTAATTCTTGGCCCAAACCTCCTGTTAGCCCATGGGCTGGACTAGGTGCCTTTTCTTCTTCTTCTTCCCCATATTACTCTGTTTCCCCTTTCCCTTAACCCTTACTCAGACATGTGGTTGTTGGTTGTTCAATCCCCCACTCTCACCCTAGGCTAAGCTTCTCAACAGCAGGAACTTTGCCTTATGAAGTACATCGAAGGCACTTATATATTTGTTGCAGAAAGGAAGAATGAGGGGGAAAAAAAAAGCAAGGGATGGATTTTTACAGAAATTCCATACTATTAATTATTTAGTAGGACATTTTCCTAAGAGAATGAAATAGTTACCTGGATCTTTTGGGTCAGCATTTGGGGAAACATGTGCACAAGTCTTGACGATCTGTATGTGACCCACATGGTCCATGGGAGGCCCTGACTTGGAGCACTGAGCTTCCCTCACAGGGCTGTGTTTCCCTCAAAGGGCTTTAGATTCCCATATGAGCTTTCTATTGCTGCTATAACAAATTACCACAAATGTAGCGGCTTAAAACAACACAAGTTTATTATCATACATTTCTGAATGTTGGAAGTATAAAATCAAGTTGTTGGCAGGGCCGTGTTCCTCCTGGAGGCTCCATGGGGCAATTTGTTCTTCTACCCTTTCCACCTTCTAGAGAATGACTATATTCCTTGGCTTGTTGCACCTTTCTCCATCTTCAAAGCCAGCAGTGTAACCTATTCTCTTCTCTCTGACCTCCTGTCTCCCTCTATTAAGGACCCTTGTAGTTATATTGGACCCATATAGATAATCCGGAATAATTTCAATATCCTGAACTCATTCGTATCTGCACAGTTCCTTTTACTATGGTCACCTTATATGTAAGGTGACATAGTCACAGGTTCCAGGGATTAGGATGTAGACATCATTGGAGGGCCATTTTTCAGTCTATCACAGATAGGCAATTATCCTCTGTGTTTGTTAAGACAATAGCATAAGAACCAACTTGAGAGACCATAAATGAAAGAGAGTACTTTATACACAGTATGCCACCCAGAGAGCCCCAATGATGATGGAGATTATTCCTTCCTTTCTATCTGGCCCTGTTTCCTTCCTATTCAAAGAAGACTGATTTCTTATGTATTCTATTGATTTCTTAGACATCATAAGAGCAAAATATATATTCATCTCTCATTGTCTTCATTAAGTGCGCCCTCTAAGGAGTCGTCACCTGGCTAACCACAGCTAGCCTATACAAATGTCTTCTTGGGCTCTCTGCAGCATACATCCAGACCAAGGGTCTTATACTCAGATATCCTCAGGGGACAGATAGGTAATATGAATAGAGAAGCTGGCCAGGTACATGACAGGCAGAGTGATAAGACTGTGACTAGTGAAAGAGGCCTGCCCTACACAAAGGGATGGAAGTTGAATGTTGACTTAAACATAGTGACAGCGAAATGAAACACAGCAATGGGCTGTATGTTGTCTCTGGTCCAACCATTTATTTCCTGTAGGAGAGTCTGGGTGAGGACTTTATTTTTACCATCTCTGGCTGCTGCTTTTCTGTGTGTCGTATCTCTCCAAAAAGAGTGCACACTCCTATGGGACAGAGACTTCCATAACTTCAAAATTGTCTTTTATTCCACTTACATATACATTTTTTCTAAGAAAGTTTCTTCATGCAGCCACTTTATTAGACAATACATTGAAAATTCTGCCAGCCAACTTCAGCAATATGATTATCTATTAATTCCCAAAGAGGTGTGGTAATTACTTATTTTGTATTCAATTATTTATATATCCAAAATTCATTAAAATATATTTGTTATTTTATTTCACAGGTCCTGGTTAAAGTTTTGGTAACCTTATCCCTTACCTCTTTTCTAATGATTTCCCAACGAAGAATTTTATATAATAGGACCACAGCCATTTATAAATTAAATTAGCAATTTATAAATATCTGGAAAATGAAATCCTTGATTATAATCTACTTTGATGTGGACTTTTGGGGAAATATGAGTTGAAAAAAATAAGTTTAAGATTTCAGATTTAAGTGAGATATCTGGCTTCCAGAGTTCCTGCCTTTGCTCTGTAAATCGAGGTTGGTTAGCTGCAAGCAGGTCTGGAGTTCACTCATCCAACTAACTTCAAGGAGCAGAAGAGACAACCAGAAAACAGGGAACAGTCACTGTAGAAGTGCCTTCCACATGAACCCCAAAAAGTAAGATGTTCAAGATTATGCATGAGACTGGAACTTTAAGGCATAGCACTTCTTCTCACTAGGAAAACATGGCTCAATGAATGTCCTGGGCTCTGACCAATCACATTAGAAACTTTAGAGAGGAGTTAGTAAGGAATATTGGTAGGAGGACATGATGAGTAGGGTAGATATGCTCCCAGTCCTAACATGTAGTAGTTACCAACTTCATTTCCTTCTTGTATGCCAGGCACTGTGTTATGAGCCTTGCTGATATTATATTGAATCCTCTATATACCCATAATACACTGTGCACATGTGTATCCACCACTGTACTCATACAGCGCTAAGTTCATAATTAGGCACTTAGGTTTATTGAATAAGTGTAATAGGACAAGGGAATTTTAACTCTATTGGACAGTGTGGCTATTATTTGAAAAAGCCCTTAATCATTTTATCAATTTCCTAGGGCCACTATAAAAAATTACCACACATTTGGTGGCTTAAAACAACAGAAATTTATTATCTCATAGCTATGGAGTACAGAAATTTGAAATCAGGGTGTCAGCAGGGTTTATTCTTTCTGAGACTCTGAGGGAGAGTCTGTTCTATACATTTCTCTGAATTTCTGGTGACAGTTAGTGAGCCTTGGCATTCCTTGAATTACAAAGGGGTCACTAAAATTTCTGCCTCCATCTTCACATGACCTTTCTTCTGTGTCTCTGTGGTCTCAAATAGCCCTCTCCTTTCTGCAGTTATTGGATTTAAGGCTCATCCTAAGCCAGGTTAATCTCATTTTGAGATCCTTAGTTGTACCTATAAAGACCCTATTTCCAAATAAGGTCACATTCACAGGCACTGGGGTTAATACTTAGACATAACTTTCTTGGAGACACAACTGAATCTACAACAGACAACAGTCTTCAAGGGCAGTTGAACAACAGCCAATAAGAGAGACTCACTCCAATTTAGCGTGGCTTAGCACATGGTCACAGGGCTGATATGCATTTTAGACTTTAACATTATTTGGGTTTTATATCCAAATACCACTGACTAGAGACTGTCATATTTTCATAGAAGACTTCTTCTTAGAGAGAGACATGAAATTGCTAAGATAAATTCTAATGTTTGGCTGAAACCTGATGTTGTGAGCTTATGTAAGTCACATATGATGGTTAATTTTATGTGTCAACTTGACTGGGTTAAGGGATGCTCAGATAGCTGCTAATACATTATTTCCGGGTGTGTCTATGAGGCTATCTTTGTAAGAGATGAGCATTAGAATTAGTAGACCGAGTAAAAACTTTCTGCCCTTACCAATGTGAGTAAGCACCATCCAATCCCCTGAGGGACCCCGTAGAACAAAAAGATGGAAGAAAAGGGAATCTACTCTCTCTTGCTGAGCTGAAACATCCATCTTCTCCTGCTCTTGGACATCAGAGCTCCTGGTTCTCAGGCCTTCAGGCTCTAGGACTTAGACGAGCCTCCCCACCACTCATTCTCAGGACCCTGGACTCAGACTGAATTATAGCATTGGCTTTCCTGTGGTTCTTCAGCTTGCAGATGGCATATCACAGAGTTACTTAGGTTCCATAATCACATGAGCCAATTGCTGTAATAAATCTCCTCTTATATATTTCTATATATTCTAATGGTTCTTTTTCTCTTTAGAACTCTGACTTATACATCACTTACATTTTCTGAGCTTTCACTCCCTCGTCAGTATACTTGGGAGAAAAATATGCCCCAATCTTCCCTGTAGGATTGTCTGAGGTCACAAATGTGAAAGAACTATGAAACTATACAGATCTACACAAGGAATGGCCATTTTCTCCAAAGGTCCTATTGATTGAATTCAATTCCAGCTTTCAGCCTTCCTCACTGACTCATAGGAGTATTAAAAGCCTATTTCTACTAGAAGTTGGGTCTGGGCTGGGTCTCAAAAACACAGACCTTTGCAGACTGTCATCAAGTCAATGAAAGTGATTGACTCCAGGTAAGCTTGCAGCTCACCATGACCCAAAGGTCCTTCTTTATCCTGGATGCCTGACATCTTGCCAGTCACTCTTCATTGGTGATTCATCCTATGGCCTTGAACGTGCTTCCTCTCTTTGACCCCAATGCATCTCCACCTGTTTATCCTGCCATTCACTACTTTCTCCTTACCCTTCCTGCCTCTCACCTCAGCAATGACATCAAGGCAACAGCAGCAAATAGAGGTTGGATTGCCAGGTGGTGGAGGTTTGAAATGATTTCCCTTTTGACAATGCCTCCAGCAACTTTGCCCTCCTGTATGTCTTTATCTCTTTACACACATGCAAAGCCACAACTAAAACATGTATTTAATGCAGAATTAGGGGAGGCATTTGCATCAAAGTAATCAAAAACGTGTCCCAAACTATAAGTGATTTCCTGGAACATGAATGGCCTCAAAAAGTCTTCTACCAACAGTACAGGCTCAGGTTTTGGGGCTAGATGGACATGGGTCCAAAACTAAGCTTTGCTACTTGAAAACTATGTGGTCTTGGATGAGTTACATAATGTCTCTAAGCCATAGGTCCCTTTTCTATAAAATGTGAATAATTATAAATCTTTCCTTATAATTTCTGTGTAAGTGGCTACTGAATTGTAGACACTTAATAATTGTTTATTGAATGAAAAATTAGGTGGAGATTGAATGAGGTAAACGCATAAACACTTGGCACAGTGCATGGCACAAAATAAGTTTTCAGTGTAAAATGGCTATTACTATTACTTATACATAGTACTTATCTTAGTCTGTGTTGCTATAACAAAATACATTATAGTAGGTAATTTACAAACAGTATAAATTTATTTCTCATAGTAATGGAGGCTGGGGAGTCCAAAATCAAGGCACCAGCAGGTTCAGTGTCTGGTGAGGGCCCCGTGTCCAAGATAGGACCTTGTTTCTGCATCCTCAGGAAGGGATGGATGCTGTGTCCTCACACGGAGGAAGAGAAGGAAGGGCAGAAGAGCCCAGCTAGTTCCCTTAAGCCTATTTATAAAGCATTAATCCTATCCATGAAGGTGGAGCCCTCATAGCCTGATCATCTCCTAACGGCCCCACTTCTTAATACTGTTGCATTGGGGATTAAGTTTCAACGTGAGTTTGGGAGGCGACACAAACATTCAAACTGTAGGAGTACTGCTTCACCCCTAGTGGCTTTCTGGGTCCCTTTCTTATGCTTCCTTATCTCTTCATTTTTGTGAGAATTTTGCAGAATGATTAAGAGTGTAAGTTCCAAAGCTAGATTATCTGGATTTGGATTCTGGCTAAATCAGCTGTATAACTTTGGGCTAGTTATTTACCTTTCCCTGCCTTTGTTTCCTCGCATACACGATAAGGATAATAATATACATATAGTTCATATAATTGTGAAGATTATATGAGCTTACACATGTGTTATGCTTAAACCAATGCCTAACAGGTAATACCTACTCAATGAAATTAATTTTTATTTGTTAATTAGTAGAGTCTATCTAGCTTGGCTCTTAGAAAGTCCAGTCACAAGGAAGATTGCTCCAAAGGCATTCTCCTCAGCTCTGAATTTTGTGTGGCTTTGCATTATCCCACTGATAATGTTGTATTGTCCCACTGGACTGTGACATACTCCAACAAAGATTGTGCTTTTTCCATCTTTCCCTACTGCTCCTAGAATAGTGCTGGGGAACTTTAATTACTGCATTTGCTTTTGAGAAGTGTATGTTTTGGAATTGGCATAAGATGAAATCTTTTTAACTACAAGGTTGTAAATCTTAAAGGACCTTAGCAGTATTCCCATCTACCTCTTCTCATTTTACACATAAAAAAAATGAGGCCCAAAGAGGTTGGAACTTGCCCATAGACACCTGGTTAGTTAGCAGCTGATTCTCAAAACCAGGTCTGTTAACCTCTAACACAACACTCCTTTTCACCCATTAGTCAAATAGACATTTGGAATAAAACAAAAAGATCCACCATATTTGGGTCCTCAAAACTTTCTTTAAAAATGTAAAACCATAATCCTGTGCTACAATTTGCTAGCGTTGGTTGCTGAGAGATAAGGGCCACCTTTTCCTGGGCACTCACCTGAAGCAATTAGAAATATGAGCAAGCCTGATGACCTGAGATGATCCTCTGCTTTTATTCTCTGTGTTGTTCAAAGGGAAATGTGGCAATGAAAGGAGAATTTACCATCGTAAAAAGAAACAGGTAATATTATAGGATGCATCTTGGACTGGGCAGGAAGTTGGCTGTAGCTACTCACTTCTCTTTGACCCTTGTCTATTCACTTCCCTTCTCAGAGCCTCAGTTTCTTCATCTGTTCAATGAAAGGATTGGAACCAGCTGGGTTCTAAATCCTTTTCCCATTCTAACATTCCATGAGGCTAGCTATGAATAAATGCTAGGCAGATAGTCTGTGCAGAAGTGTCTCATTTACCATTACCTCATGCTGCAGCCCGGAGGTTCTGTATTGCCAAAATTCTTTTCATACAATGCATCTCTTTCAGTAACACATGGGTATCTGTTAAACTTGACTGTAATGTGAGAATACGCGTTAAATTAGTGTAAAAACTGTGCACTTCACAATTTCCAGATGTCAGAATCTCGTAATGTTGTCATTCTCTTTTTTCTGCTCAGATGTTCATACAAATGGAAGGCAAATGGCTGCAGGAACCATCTCTCAACAACACATTCCTTTGGACTTGCTTCTAACAATTTCTTCTTGGGGATTCACGTACCCTCTGAGGCTCACCAAGCTAAAACTGTCTTTTAGAACATCACAGCACGGCAGCAATGCCTCCCGGATGCATTGCATAAAATATTGGCTCTTATGTGGCTTTGAACACTTGAAAACACACACGGCCTGGTAATAGATAGTATTTACCTAAATTAGAGAAACTAAACTCTGAACTGTTCAAGTTTTATGCAATCAGTTCCAGTTGGTACACACTCAATTCCAACCTTAGGCATCTGAAGAGAAAAAGTGATTTGGCAGCGAGAGTTGCTAGTAGGAGTTTAAGGCCCAATCAGCATAAAATGTATATAAGTGCCAAAGCTGAATATTGATCGGGAGGTTTGCATTTAACTACTTTATATCAGCTGAGATGCCTAAAGGCTGTTTCTTTTACCAGAGGAGAGGCAGGAAAAGGGAAAGAATGTAAAGATATTAAATCTCTTTTTATGGCACAACGAGGTTATAAAGCCATGACAGAAAAGCTATAAATTATTCTACCTTTAAAATCATTGTTGCTTTAATCTTTTTATTAAAGATGATACCAAGTTCCTTTGTCATGGACACTTGGAAGGAAACATGCTTTTCCCTGGAAGCTAATTCATTTGGCTGGGCTGAGCCAACTACCCCAGAGGAGCATGGTTTACACTGTACTCTACACATGTATTCATTGAATAGAATGGGATGGTGCCCTCTGGAAGTGTGTAATGGGAAAGCCTTAACCAAATCTGAATGTTAGCAGGAGATAAAAAATGAGAATCAACACAGGATATGTGTGTATGCAGACATGTTATGTATTCATTATTTGGAAAGCCCTATAAAATAAAATACAGACGAGGGAAGTGAGGCTCAAAGAAGTTAAGCAACTTGTCGTACTAAGCAGAATGATTTAACTTCTGTGACAAACTGCCACAGAAGTTTGATATTTCAATATGATGAAGTATCTTTATCTTTAAAATGGCTTTTATCAAAAAGACAGGCAATAATGGTTGCGGGCAAGGATGTGGAGAAAGGGGAACCCTCCTACACTGTTGGTGGGAATGTAAGTTAGTGTAATCACTGTGAAGAACAGTATGGAGGTTCCTCAAAAAACTAAAAATAGAACTACCATATGACCCAGCAATCCCACTGCTGGGTATATATCCAAAGGAGGGGAATTCAGTATATTGAAAAGATATCTGCACTGCCATGTTTATTGCAGCACTATTCATGATAGCCAAGATATGGAATCAATGTAAGTGTCCATCAATGGATGAATAGATAAAAAGAAATTGTGGTACATGTACACAATGGAATATTATATAGCCACAAAAAGAATGAAATCCTGCCATTTGCAACAACATGGGTGGAACTGAAGAACATTATGTTAAGTGAAATATGGCAAGCACAAAAAGACAAATCTCATGTGTTCTCACTCATATGTGGGAGCTAAATATTGTTAATAAAAACAAATGATCTCATGGAGACAGAATAGAATGATGGTCACCAGAGTCTGGGAAGAGTATCAGGGAGGAGGAGATAAAGTAGAGATGTTTAATGGATGCAAAAATATGGATAGTTATATAGAATGAACAATATTTGATAGCACAACAAAGTAACTATAATCAACAATAAGTTAGGGTATACTTTAAAATAACTAAAAGAGTAGAATTAGAATGTTCCTAACACAAAGAAACTTTAAATGACTGAGATGATGGATGCCCTAATTACCCTGATTTGATTAATTCACATTGCATGCCTGTATCAAAACATCACACAGACCCTATGAAGATATACAACTATTATGTACCCATAATAATTGAAAAAAATGCTCAAGTAACTATTAATAAAAATTTTTAAAAAATCAATTGACCATAAAGGCGTGAATTTATTTCTAGACTTTCTATTTTTTTTTCCATTGGTCTATATGTCTGTTTTTTGTGCCAGTACCATGCTGTTTTGATTGCTATATCTTTGAATAATAGTAGATTTTGTGATCAGCTAGTCTGATGCCTCCAGCTTTGTCCTTTTGCTCATGGTTGCTTTGGGTATTTGGGGTCTTTTGTGGTTTCATGCAAATTTTAGTTTTCTATTTCTATGAAGAATGTCATTAGAATTCTGATAGGGACTGCATTGAATCTGTATATCACTTTGGGTAGTATGAACATTTTAACAATATTAATTCTTCTAATCTATGAACATGGGAAATCTTTCCATTTATTTGTGCCTTCTTCAATTTCTTTCATCAATGTTTAACTCCCTGGTTATATTTATTCTTTAGTATCTTTTCTTGATGCTATTATAAACTAGATTGTTCTCGTGATATCTTTCTTTTTTTGTTTTTGATAGTTTGCTATAAGTATATGAAGATGCTGCTAATTTTTGAATGTTAATTTTATATCCTGCAACTTTACTGAGTTCATTTTTTAGTTCTTTTTTATGGCGGACTCTTTAGGGTTTTCAATATATATGATTATGTTATCTTCAAACCATGACAATTCTACTTCTTTCTTTTCAATTTGGATGGCTTTTATTTCTTTTTCTTACTTAATTGCTCTAACTAGGACTTCCAGTGATATGTTAAATAGAAGTGGTGAGAGTATGCATCCTTGTCTTATTCTTAATCTTAAAGGAAAAGTTTTCAACTTTTTATCATTAAATATGATGTTAGCCATGGGCTTGTCATATATTGCCTTTATTGTGTTGAGGAACATTCCATCTATACCTATTAATAATTTGTTGAGTTTTTATCATGAAAGGGTGTTGAATTTTGTGAAATGTTTTTTCTGCATCTATTGAAATGATGATATGTTTTTGTTCTTCATTCTGTCAATGTGTTGTATCACACTTGTTGATTTGCATATGTTGAACCATCCGAGGCCCAGGACATAATGGCTTCATGGCTGAATTCTACCAAACATTTAAACAAGTAATAACAATTCTTCTCAAACTCTTCCAAAAAATTGAAGCAGGGGGAATACTTTCAAACTTATTTTAAGGCCAGTATTACGCTAATACCAAAGCCAGTCAAAGACACTATAAACAAAACAAATTACAGGTCAATATTCTTGATAAACATAGATGACAAAATTCTTAACAAAATACTAGCAAAGAAAATTCAACAGCACATTAAAAGGATAATTCACCATGATCAAGAGGGATTTATCCTTGGAAAAACATATTTTTATTTCCATATTTCTAGTTATTTAGGTCAGCAACTTATGATCCATCTGTGTAAGTATATCGAGGTTTTGTGGGGCCTAAAGCTTCAACAATTAAAATAATAATAATAACATGGCATTCTGAATACAAATTCAATTCAGAAGTAAATATTTAGAATGAGGAAATCAATTAAAACAAATTACACATTTTAAAAACTTGACAAATGCCACAGTCATACAATTCAGAAAAAAAAATATAGTCATATTTATTAACTGCCTGACACAACTCTGTATCATTTTTTTCTTATACTTTTGGGCTGTATAAAGAGAAAAAATAGATAACTCAGTCTTATTTCTGGCATTTTTGATAGTAATTTGTTTCTGTTAGAGTGTTCAGCTACTTAATTCATGGATAATGTTATGTAAATTTTTACAATTTTTTGTCACATTTGCAAAAACTTCCATCAAAGTTCTTTCACAGCATTTCATATTTTCTTTTGAAGTGACTAATCTTGAATGTCCTTTGAATTAACAGCACTTGTTAACACTGGTCACTGTTAATACTGCCAGGGCCTTAGAAGAATTCTTGCAAGTGAGGGGCCCAAAGCTTAGACTTCATTAGCTTCCTGGTAGATCTACTCTTGTTTACCTGTGATCACTCACCTTCACACTCTTTTCCTACAAATAACTAATTGCCATAGTACTTTCAATGCTTTCCTCATGATAAATCTCTGTCTCCATTCCACCAGCCTTTTTAAAGTCTTCATTACCTTTCATTACAAACTTCTTTTAAACTTTCTACCTCAAGTCTTTGCCCCTTTTTTGTCATTCTGGAAAATAATTTTAAAGCTATCATTTCCATTTTAACAAACTCTCTCATTTGCCAAATAAAGTCCAAAATCTTTTACCTTATTTTTCAGGTCATGTATGATCTGCCTCAAACTCATCTTTCCAGTGTGACCTCCTAGTATTTTACTCTAGTCTGGAGATTTGGACTTCACCCAACCAAGGCTTACTAATATGCCATTTATTCCATCTTGAACATGATGATTCCACCCTTATATTAGATGGGTAAATTCTTAGCGTCTTGTAAGTGCCTTGACCTTCCAGAAGTGAGCATGTAGCTTACAAATCACTTGGGGAGTTCAGACGTAGCTCACTGACACTGATCCCTTCTCTCTCCTTCAGTTTTCTCCATGATCCCTATAGCCATGATGTTCTAAGTATCATACTTTGTTTGTTTACTTGTTTGTTTGTCTTTATTCACTAGAACACAACCTCCATGAAGGCAGAACGTGTTTGGTCTGCTTTGTTCATTGTGTATCCCTACTGCATAGAAGGACCCAGCACGTACACATTTTTTGAAAATGTTGAAAGGTTTACCACATTTCACTTGTAAGATCTTGAGAAATCCTTTATCTTCCCAAAGCCTGAGTTTCCTCATCTGTAAAGTAGCAATTATCATAGTAAAGATTTCATAAAATTATTGTGAAGTATTAGGGATAAAAATCTCTTAAGCTCTTAGCAGAGTACCTGACACATAGTAAATACTCAATAAATATTATCCATTTCATTATAATTAGAACCCTCATGTGGGAGTGCCAAGAAAGCAGCAGGATATGGTAGCAGAGAGAACTCGGGAGTTTGAGTGCCAAAGGGACATGATATTACCAGTGACTAGCTCTGGGGTCTTGAGTAACATACCTTGATTTTCTGGTACTTGGTTCAACATATCTGCATAATGGGAATAACTGTGCCACAAAGTTATGGCAATTAAGTAAAATATTTAAAAAAAATCTATGCAATCCTATAACATAACCTTATTAATACAGGTAGTGGGAATAAGAGGACTTTCCCTGGACCTATCACAGGCAGCTGTCCAAGAGTGCCTGCTGTGCTGTTTATAGAGGGCCTTTGAGAATCCCTGATGAAATGTGCTATAGAAGCAAGAAGTATTATTGTTTTAATTGTAAACTTTAAAATGTTTTCACAGAATAACAGCAGTGATTAACATTTCTAATTTTGGAGATAAAAAGAAATCTGAAGATCATGATTTGAGCTAATTTCATCATGCAGGAATTCGATTTTAAATTTGTTTTATTCCTAGCCAACTTTGCTCCTGGTATAATCTAGTGAGATCTCTCTTCCCTTCTTGTCTACTTGTTTTTAAGGAGTGAGTACAGAGCCTGTTTTCCTCTCTGGGAAGGATGCATACTTGTGCCAAAAGGTGAATGGAGCCAGCTTTGCTAGAGGTTTTAGTGTCTTTGAAATACAGCCAAGGCCAGATCAGAACGGCAATAAGAATTTCTCAAAGCTGTAACAAACAATAAAAATCCAAAATAGAAACTACCATTGTGATGCAAAGAGGGAAGCAAACATAATTAGCACAGAAGCCATTCTGGAGGGAGAAAGATGAAGTGCTGAAATGATTTTAGTGTGTGCTGTGTTGAGTCCATATTTAGCCATCACGGTTAATCATGCTGTAGCAGCCAAGAGTCAGGACTAGCGCTTAAGAAGCAGTGCTGGCCTCTAATATGGGCAAAAATCTTTCTTGTTTGGAAATGTAATCTAGGGGGTCATCATGCAATGATGAAGACAGAATTCCAGAGATGACAATAAGGCATGACATCCCTGCCGTTAGAATGAGAGGTGAGTTGTTCTCGGGTGATAAAAAGGAGAAGAGACCAACATTTATTTAGAGACATTTTAGCATGATGGTTGTGGGCATGGACTCTGGAGGTGGGAGATCTGAAACAAATCCCAGCACCACCACATAGGAGCCATGTGACCTTGACCAAGTTATTCAACTTCTGACCATCACTGTTCCTACGTAAAAAATGAGGATAATTTTACCTCACAGGGCTAATGTGAACATCAAATTAATAATCATTGAAGGCACTTAGAACATTGAGTCACCATGCTAAGTTCTTTGCCTGAACCACTTTCTTTACTCCTCACAATGATTCTGTAAGGCAGGTTCACTATCCCTGCTCTTGGATGAGACAGTTAAGTCTCCTCACACAATTACTAACACGGTGCGTTGTCTAAGGCCTCAAGAGGATGTCGCAGTGTGAAAGGTGGGTCTATCATTTTAGAGCCTAGGTGAGGAGCCTTAAAAGGGATAAGGAAACAATTAAAATGGATTCATTTCCCCAATTCCACCCCCACTGAGCCCCTGACTCTAGGTTTTCCTTTCTCTGAAGAAAATTTAGGATTTCTTTCCCAATGGATTCCTTCCCCATGCCCCTCCCCCACCTCTCCCATCTCTCTATCACAACAGTGGCTCAGGACACTTCTGGAACAACATGAAAAGTTTTAAGAGAGTTAGCTCTTCTCTAAGGAAAGTTCTGTCCGTATGTGAGTCAAACAGGGCTAGTGAGGATGATTATTAAACAATCGTGGTGAGAGGGTCACTTGAATTCCTTGTTTATAGGCTTTCTGATCTGTTGCTGGGTATATTTCAAGAAGTCCACAGTTTGGAAGAGATTTTATGAGACTACAGAGCAGGAAAGAAAGTGAGGCATCATTTAAGCAAGGTTCCATAGTCGACAGATGAGGAAGCTGGGGAAGGAAGGAAACTTCCTAAAGTTTTCACACTTCCTTCAGCGGCAGAGCCCGAGTCTGCATTCCCACTATCACTACCACTTCCTTCCCTTTCATCACACTGAACTCTCGGCAGTTCCCCAAATACACCATAGCTTCTCACAACTTGTAGCTTTGAAGTATAATATGTACTAATACTTGAATCCCAAATATATTCCCACTTTTCATATTTTTGTTTTGCTTTACCTAATGCCTCCTTTTCCATCATACTCACATCAAACATCATCTTTTCCAGGGAAACTCACCTCTTACTTGCTCTCACCATAGCCTTTGTCTATGAACTCTGCAAACTGATTTTTTTTTTTTTAATGTCTGTGTATATGTCTGCCTTTCCTGGAGGAAAAAGAACATGTTTACTTTGTTCATCACTCTATTCCTGGTTGCCTGGTACCATGACTATATATTGGTGCAATGTCAAAAATATTAAATGGGTGGGTGGATGGACGGATGCATGGATACATGTGTGTATACATGGAAGAACATGTAGATTTCCCCTTGAATATGTAAGGAATTCCCTGAAACACTCTACAAGGCTCAAATAACATGAATTCTTTTATGCTTCCCATAGCACTGTCCATAATATTCTTTTCTCTGTTATTGGTTCGGTATGTGATCCTCAGATGTCCCTAGGAGCAGGACGAAGGGCATAATCTGATCTAGTAGCAGTTAGCAATTAAAAACTTCCTCACTGTGTGCTTTGGTTGAAAGCTTTCAACTCACTGTAAGTATTTCCTCCCAACAATTTTGCAGCCTATGTGTATGTTTGTGTGTGTTCCTACACTTACTGATTTATCGCCTTAGGCCAAGAAGATAGCAGGAAAATTATATAGGAGTTACAAACAGTCCCTTGGACAGTCAGAAGTTTAGTGTCTTCACATCAACATATCCTATTTCATGTGAATCCAATGAGGGCTGGACAAGCCCTATTGTCTGCTTTGGTCAAATATCAACTTGATTTAAAATCACTGCTATCAGGAATTTCATGTGATGTATACAGTGACTCAGCCCTGCCTACATTTTAATTCCGAGGCAAGAAAGAAATGATGCTTCTGGGTCCTTTGAGTGGCAGAACAGGAATAGACTGTTGCATTTTGATTTTTAAATTTGCCATAATTTTGATTTTCTTTTTATCTCTGCACACTCTTTTATGTAGTCTCATTAGCTCAGAAGGTTAAAGTTGAGATACCTGTCTAGACAGTGAAAATGTAGAACAATGAGCCCATGACAAAAGCAAAGCATGATTATTAATTGTATATTAAGCTTTATAGGTCTTTGGATCATTCATCCCTCTGACAGTGGTAATAGGAATCCTGAGTGCTATTGTATTTCTTTCACAGCAAAGATCATGAAAGGCTAGCGGAATCACACATGCTTCTACCCCGTGTTATCAGCACTCAGACAAGGTTTACTAGTGTGCATAATCACGATGAGTTCCAAAAGGTTCCACCTTGGTACTTTTGTTAATTTAATTGAATGTATCAGACATTTGCTGAGCATCTAGTAAGTGTCAGGCACTAATGCCTAGTGCTGAAGATAGAGAAATGAATAAGTAGATGCAGATTTTGCCACTAAAAATAGGAAATGAAGGTATATGCAGTGGATTTATTTGTTTTGGGTTAAATTTGGATTCTTCCTAGAAGGGAGATTCAGATAGGGTTCCAGTTTACCTTTAGTACCAATTATTTGTGTGCAGGTCAGTTCTCTCCTCTAGGTTTTAGTTTCCTCACCCATAAGTGGAGTCCATTTGAGCCCAAATATTTTGCACTGCTGTCAATCTTTATGTGTCTTAGAATTTGAAGTTTATTCTGTTGGAAAAATATCTGCTAAGGATGAAACTGAGACCTGAAGTCTGAGTTGAAAGAGTCTGAAGACCTAGCAGCTAATCTACACTCTTGAAGTAGTACATATATTGGAGGAATTTTTTTTTTTGTAATATCATAGAAAGCAGCACCCTTTATGTTATCACTATTTCATGAGAGCCTCTACAAAGAGATTCTCACCACCAGGCTTATGTCAAAGATTTTTACCCTATTCTTTGAAAACTTATTCAGGGGGAAAGAAAACAAATCAATTGCAATACATGAGTAGCTCAAGAAACTATCCTGTCTCTCCTGATAGATGTTTTCCCTCAGTACATTAGGACAATGTGGTCAATTTTAGAAAAGTTACAATGCTAGATTTTTCCTTAATATGCATCAAGTGAATCTTTATAATGAATGGGTCTGATTTTCAAGGGGTTTTAGACAATCACATTGAATACTCTCAACTACTCATTAAAGATAATTAGATTCTATAGATGAAAGATTACAAGTGCAGCATTTACAGCTTATTATTAAGAACCTATGCATGATACTTATATATCTAGTCATACTCTGTAGAGGTTAGGATTGTAAGATAAACACAGTAGTTGTATAACTATCTAACATTCACAAAGGCATGTCTGTGAGTCTTATCCCAGGGCTTTGTGAGGAGACATTTTCTTCCTGCTTTCTTAAAAAAGCACATTCGCTATAGCTCCCTGCATACTTAGACTCCTTAGGCACTGTAAAGGGAGATTAGTCAGAGAAACAATGGGTTTGTAAACAGAGAATCAGCTAGGGAGTCAGATAGGCTTGGGTGTGAATGCCAGTAGGACTACTTAGTAACTGAGTAACTATGGTAAGTCATGTACCATCTCTGAATCAGTTTTCTCACCTGTAAGGTAAGGAAAACACTAGTACCTACCTCACTGGGTTTGGGGGAGGGTCAAAAAAAAATTTTTTTTTTTTGGCATGTTAAAAATAAAAGAGAAATACAAACAAATTATTAACAGGGGAAAGTTTAAAATGGTAGTGCAAGATCCATTTATAACTTAGAATTAGGTAATAAATATTCTTTTCTTTGTTAAGAATATGAAACAGTTGCAGACAATGACTCTTGAACTTGCTCTGCCAAGATTTAGTTTTATCGGAAGTGATTTCCAATCCCATTTTTTCATCTGGAGAGCAAAGAATAAAGACATAATCCCTTGACCTTTTGTCCTTGACCTTGATCTTTCTTTTCAAAGACCACAGTGAAAGGATAAAGATAAATATGTGGTCTCTAGTGGTTCTTCCTCATATGATCTCTTGTATTTTCACCCAGGTGGTACAACCAAGCTCCTATTAGAATTCTAAAACTACTGTATGAAGGTAAATTAGAGCTCCTTTTAATGTCATCCAGGAATGGGGGTAGTGAGCAGCCACTCTGTTACCAGTTAATGAGATAAATCCAGAAATTGAGAGACTTTGTAGTGTTTAGAAACTTTGTATCAATTTGACAGAATGATTTTGTTTCTTTTGAATCTAGTGATACAAATTTTGAGTTTGCATTTTGATATCTTTTAAATTTAATTTTTCTAGGAATTCATTTTATTATACTTTACAAAAGCACCAAACCATAATTGACTGGAAATTAATTTTAAAAATCTGATTCTTCAACTCAGACAGCAAGAAAAGCCCTGCTGTAAAACAGCATAGACATGATATTTGTTATTCAAACTTTGTGCCATGTAACTTCTCAGATTATTTCTTTTCCTGTTTGAAGTATGTTGTGTGGAACTCAAGTTTAAATTAGATAAAATCTTGTAATACTTCAGATTTCAATTTCAATAAAAATATGTGGAGCATATCAATACTATATACCCCTGGTGCCAACATTGGGCTGGGTATCCTGGAATTCCAGCCTTGGTGAGGAAGTGGAGGAAACTCTACAGAATTGTAGGGGAGGTAAGATGTGCCCACCATTAATCACCATAGAAAGCAGAGGGCGGTCAGTGCTGAAAGTGAGGTCTGCATAGTTATAGAGGAGGTCAGACATGAGAGCTTCTACTTCTAGCTAGGAGAGGGAGAATGAAGAAAGCAAAATGAAAATGGGATCAACTTCGCCAGAACAGAATTCAAAAGAAAGGCTCCAGTACCCCTTAAAAACAAAATATTATAGGCACTAAACCTATGTCTATATAAATGTATGAAATATATGTCACTAGAGAGGTTACTTTTCATTTTACAATTGAGAGTTAAAAGGAATCAAAGGAATCATCTGGTTTAAACTTCATATTTCACAGAAGTGAAGTCAAGGTCCAGCCCAGTGAAATGATTTGCCCAAAGTCAAATGACAAAATGCATGTGAAGCCATCCAGTAGGTAGAAAGAAGTATTCTGTGTCTGCCTTATCATTATCTAGTCCATGCCCACTGGGCTGGAACAGTGCTACTTTAAGTTGGTCATAGGTGGCCATTTGTGTTTAAAGGAGGATGTAAAAAAGGTAAACATTGCAGTCTATTTGAAATGCAGCATGATATAGTAGAAAGAACATGGAATTGAGTTCAACATGTGATACATTGTTTTTACCTTGGACACAGTAATCAACCAATCTAAACCTCAGTTTTCTTATGTCTGGAATAGGTATTATAACTAGTGTTGGCAAGAGACTTAATATATATATATATATATAGAGAGAGAGAGAGAGAGAGACTGATATATATATATATATATAACACAGATATATATATATATAACATATATATATATATATATATATATATATAACCCAGAGAGAGGTTGACCCTGAATAAACACTGTCTTCTTTACCAAGCTCATCCATCAAGTTAGCAGAACAGTCAAGTACAAAAAGCATCCAGGCGTCCACATTCCCCATCCAGCATTCTTTCTGTAGTACCATGCTACTTCTCTCTTCTCACATCCCTGTTGGCTGAATCTCCCTCTTTGCCATGTTCATTGCAGGGTTGTAGCAGCACAGTCTGAAGCCATAGCCAGGGTAGGAATTTTGGGGGCAAGGACACACACCTCCAAGAACTAGCTTATTTGCTGCAAGGATAATGTTTAAATTTCTAGTCTTTTATCATCAGAAAATGAAGGTAGGACTTGTTCAACATGAATTTAATGTTTCACCTGGTTGACCAGCTGCCAATAGGTCAAATCATTCATCAGGCATAAAAGTGGGTCTTCTCTTAAAACAAGATAGCTGAAAGTTCAGGCCACTGTCTGGAAATATAAGGTGGCCTTTCAGCAGCCCAGAAAGTATTGCAATAGTTTCATCCTTCATTTTGGTCCTGATTATTATATTTGCTGGGGAACTTTAACTTGCCACTTGTAGATATAGTATGTACACATTTTTCATAACTGCTGTAGCAGCAATGACCTGATAAAAGCCTGAAGACTTTAAAATACCCTTGGGGAAGAGACTACCCAGCTCACAACACCAAGCAGGAAGCTTACGCCATTCCTTCACAGTCTTTATTACAGAGCAGGCGTAGAGTAGGAAGAAGGTGGACCTAATGTTGTCATTGGCACATGCTTTGCATGCCATGCACCCCTGTTGACCTTTCATTCAGTGCTGAATCCAGGTCTCTTGCCTCTCACTGAGCCATCTTGCCTTTAGGAATGTGTGTTGATTAAGCACCACAGCCGGGAACATTGTTGGGTTGTTCATGATGCTGTTTAATGTTCAAAGTCATCCTTTGAACCTTACATTGAACCCTTGAGGGTGAAACCTTGAGAAGGTTCGTTTATGTGGCTCTTTCCTCTCATTCTCTTCTCTATTGTTGGCAACCCTATCTATTACCCTGGGAAGCCATTCCTACTCATGTAGGATATCCTGTTATGTGCCCAAATGCTGTCTTTATAATTTAGCACTGGCCACAAATAGAAGAGGAAGGAAATGGATATTTATCAAGTGCTTACTTAGCATCAGACCCTCAACACACATTATCTCATTTAGTCTACATAACAATAGCACAAGGTAGACACTTTTATTCTCATTTTACTTATAAGGGAATTAAAGTCTAATATATTAGTGTTATTTGCCTGAGATCACATAGCCAATAAATGCCTTAATCAGAAATAGAATCCATGTTTCTAGCTCCAAAGTTGATCTTTCTACTCCATCATGCTGTACTCCAAGAGAAAAATTCCTTCTGGTAACAGCAAGCATGAACAAATGGGTCTTTTCCCTTATCTGACATATGTAAATGAGCACATATTTATATATATACTTATACTGGCTTAGAATCTGAAGATATAGCAGTGAAATAAATAGACGTAATTCCTGCCCTCAAGGATTTTCCAAATGAATATGCATATATTCAGATATATAAATGGGCAATTATGCTTCAGGGTGAAAATATGATATGATGGTGGAAGTTTGAAATGTTAGGAGAACACACAGAAGGGTCATTTAACTCAGAATTAGGAAATGCTTCAGGAAGAACTAATGTTAACTGAGGTCTTTAGAAGTGTAGGCATGATCCAGAGGATAAAATGAAGCTGGGGTTTGGACAGAGGGATCAGTAAATGCAAAGACCTGGAGACAGTAGCTAACTGCATGTTGGGAGAAGTGAAAGTGGTTCTGTATAAACTGTATGGGAAGAATTGTTTACCAGCACACCCGTGTCCCAACCCACTTCTAGATACCAAGTGTTAGGGACACAGAGATGAATAAGCCATGGTGTCTCTCCTTTGTAAGTTTATGCTTTTATGAAGGAAATAGACATGAAGAAAAATAGTTGCCCTAGCACATGATAATATGCAACAGTTATAACTATCCAAGTGGTAGAGTGAAAAGAGAAGCTAATTAATAAATTTCAGGGGAGGAGTGCAGAGTCAAAAAAAATAGCTTCAGAAAGGCTCTAAAGACTGAAAGGAATTTTGAGGGTTTAACAGGGATCTATCGAGTAGGGAAGTCAGGGAAGTGTATTCTAGAGAAAGGATATGGCATTTTCAAAGAGAGGCTGTGTAGGATGCTTTTCTTAGAGATTTGCAATTAAATCATTAGTCATCTCCTTTTGTGTATTTATTTGAATAGATTCTTCACCAGGCAGCAAGAGGATACAAGATGACATCAGTGCATTCTTACTAGAAGTTATAATTCCAGTCCATTGAATGTTCCCAGTTGACTGGAAGTAGGCATAAAAAGAAGCTTGAAGAAAATAAACTTTTAAAGGAACTAGGCTCTCTGGCTATCACAGCATTGGAATCACAGTGAATTATCATAAGATTCTAGGCCCTAAGAAAATCAAAGATTTTATCTACTTAACTTTTTCACTTCTAGGTTACCAAAACTTAGATTGGTGTTTGGCTCATAGTAGGTGTTCAAAATATTTGTTGAATAAGTGAAAAAGTAAAAACTATTTTAACCTTGTTGGGTTCAGTTTTCTTACCTGGAAAAATCAGATGATATTGCATGGTGAATCATGTAGTATCTGGGCTCAGCTTAAATTTGAATCCTACTCCAACACACACCACCTGTTTCTTTTTTAGGTAAATTACTTAACTTACAGGATCCTCATCTGCAAAGTGGAGTTGACATTAACTCCTCACAGAGATAGTGAAGATGGAATTTTTTAAGAAAGACAAATATCGCATGTTCTCACTCATGTGTGGGAGCTAAGAAAATCGATCTCACAAAGGTAGAGAGTAAAATGCTGGGTACCAGAGCCTGGATAGGGTACGTGGGTGTGAGGAGGGGATGAAAAGAGGTAGGTTAGCATGTACAAACAAATAGTTAAATAAAAGGTATAGCTTCTATCATTTGATAGCAGAGTAGACTGACTAAAGTTAACAACAATGTATTTCAAATTTCAAAGTACCTAGAATAAAGGACTTGAATTGTTCCCAATACACAAAAGTGATAAATACTCAAAGTAATGGACACCTCGAATTCCCTCACTTGATCATTACACAGTCTATGCATGTAACAAAATATCCCAGGTACCCCATAAATATGTAAAATATTATGTATCAATAAAAAACTAAAAACAATTTGATACATCCTATAAATGACTTGGAATAGAGCTAAGAACATACAAAGTTCTTAGTAAATATTAGCTAACATGATAATTGTTAAAAGATAATTTTCAAAAAAGGGTAAAATCGTAACTCTCATATATGTAAAAATGAATACATTTGAAATATTTCATTTAATTTATTAATGAGAGGACTATTGAAGTTTCACAATTATTTCAAAGTAGATTCCAAAGAACAGAACATTTATAGATCATGAATGGCCAGCAGGGGAAAGATTAGGCTCTTCCAAGGTGGGAGAGGGAAATCAATTAAATCTTCACTGGATAGAATTGACAAAACATACATATCTATAGACAAGAATCACTTTGCATTGCCATTAGTTATCTATAATGTATGGAATCATAAAACAGCTCCCACAGAAGCAGAGTTAGATAACTTGGAACAGCATGCTGTAGATATTGAATCATTTTTCTTGAGGTAGAAAAATTCTCTACATTGTCATTATTATTACATACCTAACACCATTAATGAGATAATATGAAGATGTTATGTAAACAGAAATGATTTTTTCTCATTCATTTTTTTTCCTATTTTTGATACTAGTCTGTTTTAGTATTTTGTATCATTATTTCTTTTTTAGCATATATTTAGAAGTTATTAATATATTTTATTTTAAAAAAATAGTAAATTTATGGCTTCTTTTGATTATAAAGACATTGAATACTTAGTGAAAAATCAGTCAATATAGACAGATATAAAGGGTTTGTTTCTTAATAAAATCAACAGTAATACACCATTTAAAGGTAACCATTGTTAATACCCTTTTATATTGTATGGTTAAGATCACACTACACATTCTGCTTTGTAATCTCATTTTTTCACACTTTACAATTTATCATGTTACATTGCATCATATATTATGTATCATGCCATAATTTATCATGTAAATCTTTTCATGCTAATAAAATATCATCTTTTTTTAAATAAATGAGTAATATTTTAAAGTGCTTAGAATATTTTACTGAAGCTCTCCCTAACATTTGTCAACCAGTAGCAGCACGGGCTAATATTTTTTGTCCTACACTGGATCTTTCCATTTTTTTGCTGAAAGAAGCACCAGACATGCATGTAAGAATTTGAATCTTACCGGAGACTTAATCTATGTGCCTGAGCAAGTTCTATCTCTCCTCGTTCTTATCTGTTCATTTCCTTGAGGAGTAAAGTAGAACTTACTGTGGTGAAAGTACAAAACAAGTTTCTGAGATGTGGACTCATGAGAAGCTCACAGATACAAGATGCCACTGTTGGCCTTATGAAAGCTGAGACTCTCTGAGTGTCTGATGCCCCTTTGGCCATCAACAGACATGGCCTGTCCACTGACAATCTGAGAGGAAGTGTAAACTGAGAGGAAGGGTAGGATAAATAGCAAGCGTTAAAATGTGAATATCACATTCAGTCCCAATGGCTGTTGTCCCCAGGTAGATTTTTCCCCTCTATAGGATATGTCTGTCTCTTTCTTATATGTCTTTCCTCAGCTAGTGATAGCTCAAAAGGTCCTTGAGAAATGGGATAACACGATTCATCTCTTTATCTCCATTCCTTGTCAAGTGCCTGACACATAATCGATACTCAGTGAATGCTACCTGTATGAATGACTGAACAAATGAATGATTATAGTGAGGTAGCTTTTTACTCATGATATATCCCTTAAAGACCCTGACCAAAAGTTCTATAAATGCCTAAATGAAGGAGCTCCCTTCCTCTATCTGCAGCTCCTGAAAGTGCCCCACTCTTGACTGAATGACTCAGTCTAGGGAGAAAAAACAAAAGCAAACAAAAACACAACCTGAATTCTTCCAATTTCCATACCACCTCAATTTTCCACTTCCATTCGTAATGAGATTGATGGATTTAACTACCACAGCTTTTTATATTAGCCCTTTCTCTCCCTCTCACCCTCCTTCTTCCACTTCCGGTGTTCAGACTTTTCTTGCTTCTCCCTTCGACTAGTCAACAGCCCCCTAAGGGGTCTCCAACTCACTGTTTTCAATCCAGTCTTTACTAGGGGCAAGAACAATCATTTGAAAACTCAAATCTGACCATGTTGTTTCCTTATTTACTATTTTATGAACAATCCCTTTCACTTATAACTATAGTTCTCAAACTTGTATTAGAATCACTTGGATATCAAATTAAAACATTGATTGGTGGGACCAGCTCTCATAGTTCCTGATTCAGTAGGTCTCAGGTAGGTCTTAATAATTTGCATTTCTAACAAGTTCCCAGGTTGTGTTAATCCTTTGAGAACTACCACCTTATGATAATAAACCAAATTCTTCATAAGAAATTTACTAAACCATTTAGGATATTCTTGTATTTATACTATACCTACATCAATTTTCTTTCCTAGATTATTATTCTACTACTTCTCCCCTCTCATCTATCCATTGAGGCATACATGATTTTCCTTCTAGTCACACCAAAACAACAGCCATTCTCCATGTATTCTTTATTCTCTTCCTGTTCTGCTTGATATGTAATGTTTCTTCTTCATCAACTTTAATCAGTCAAAATTCTGCTTATAGTTCAAGACCCAACACAAAGAACCAAAATTCTTCTTGAAATAATCTTGGTCCATCTACAACCACTCCTAGCCCCCAATACTAAGACAGAGTAGAGTGATAATAATTGGCAATATTCTCTGTTTACTCTTCATTCTGTCTCTTCCATGAAGTCCTAAATTAGAGATGTTTATTTTTATGCCCACGTACTTAGCTCTATTATAAACTCCTCGAAGGCAGGAGTTCATTCATTCTTTCTTTCTTTCTCTCTTTCCTTCCTTCTTTTCTAATCATATGAGCCAAGAAAACAACAGAATGAATGATTCTCATCAAATATTTATGGCATATAGTTGAATTTATGGTGCACCTTAGTTTAAGGGATGAGCTATCAGATTATTTGTTAATATTTGTCATTGCTATACACATGGGCACTTGGGGAATGATTAGGTAAATAGTTGGGGAGAAAAAGAGTTACAAGGAAACATTTTTATTCTGGACAGGTAGTCACAACTGGTGGTGGTTTTATAGAAGCAATGCATATGAAGAAAGAAATCATGACAACAAACTGGTTTCTTAATATCCATGTTTGGATAGAGGAAAAAGTTGAATATAAGTACTTCTTATAATAGTAATATGTTCAAATATGAGTACATATTATTTTTAACATGTTGATATACACCAAGCACTGTGCTAAAAATAAAATAGAGTTCATTATATCTGAAACAATCAAGAATTTCCAGCATAATCAGAGAGTAATTTTTTTAAAAACGTATCAAGAGTCATGAATTTTTCTAAGGGTTTCTCTGAATTCCTTGCAAGTCAAATCAATCACTTTTAAATCTCCTATGGTGTCATGATCTTACTTAATTTTTCTCTTCTTCAATTGCTAACATATCTAAGCCAGTCTTCATTTATAAATGTCTTTGAACAGGATTCTAGGAAGTCACTTTCCTGAACCTTTTGCAATATTTGTAATTTCACTTTACAGTTGATTTGCATCATCTGGTAGAAAGTCTTCTCAATTCATAAAAATAAAAATATATCTTTTTTGATTACTAACAAATATACTTTATTTTCAGCTATAAATGATATAATTTGAACATTAATATTTCAAATTCTCCTGGATTTACAAAGAATTTGCCATATTAGTTATAAATATGTTATAAATTGGACATCTTTATGTGTAAGTTACAAATACTGAGCAGATTGGCAGACATAAGTCATTTATTTGCTTACTTTCCTTATATAGCATGTATTTATTTTGATATTGCCATGAAGGATGGTCTGTTCTTTTATTTATTTATTTATTTCGATAGATTTAGGGGGCATAAATGGTTTTTTTTGTTAAATGGATTAATTGTACAGTGGTGATGTCAGGGCTTTTAATGCACTTGTCACCCAAATGGTGTACATTGTACCTGACAGTAATTTGTGACCCCTTACCCGCTTCCCACCCTGCCCGCTTCTGAGTCTCCAAAGGCCATTATATGACTCTGTGTGACCAAATACACTTTTTAAAAATATTTTCTTAATTAAAATTTAAATTTTTTACTCATTTATTTCTTTAGAGACAGAATCTTCCTGTGTTGCCCAGGCCGGACTTGAACTTCTGGGCTCAAGTGATCCTTTCACCCCACCCTCCCAAGTAGGTGGGGCTACAGTTGTACACCATTGCACTCAGCTTTGAAAACATATCTTAGTAATTAACCTCAAACATATAGATCAACATTTATTTCACCAATCTTTGAATAAAGAACTGAGGCTTTGCCTTTGGATATGAGTTCATAAAATAGAGTTCTGTGTTTTTTTTTCTTTTATAAGATACACCCTTAATACATGAAGACATTTATCTATAATTTCTCATTTGTGCTTTTTTTTGAATGGAAATAACATGTCAAGAACATGAACAGCAATCTGAAGACAAAACCCCTCAAGCTTTTTAAGGTTTTTCCGGTCTTTTATAATAGTGTTGTTCTTACCAGTTTGGCAGGGGTTGTGGGGGGAAGGCTTGTTTTTATTACCTCTTTCAAATTATTTACTTATTTTCATAGAATAAAACCCTTTTTCTTTTCAAAATTATATTTCATATGTTTACATAGCCTTTTATTAATCAATTAATGCAACTAGAATAAATAGGCTTGGAAGTCAATACAACTGATTTTTGGCACGTGTAACATTTAACTGCTAATAGAAGCATAAGGGATTACCAGAAATTGACCTACTAAATGCCAGCATTGGATTACTATGGAACTCAATCAGAAGGGCTTGGCAAGTGAAGAGCAGTGTTGGAGGTTAGTTAAAAGAACTTCTATGGGGACAGTCCCTGACTTACATGATTTAAATTTAGGATGGTGCAAAAGCAATACATACTCAGTAGAAACTATACTTTGAGTACCCATACAATCATTCTGTTTTCTACTTTCAGTATGGTATTCAATAAATTAC
>RJWJ010011479.1:0-44268 GCA_004363605.1 Indri indri
AGTCAAATAGTACAATAATGTATAATAAAAACCAGCATTTCTCTGGTCCACTCCAAATATTTTCCAAAACAAACAAACAATTTAGTGAAAAGAGCAGGATTGTTATACATTTTTGCAAATCTTTTTAATGTCTAGCTTAATAGGAGGCAGCTGGATTCTCATATCTTCTCTGCATGTATCCTCTGGAAAACTCCCCTATGAACTAATGAGTGTAAAAAAGGCAAATAATATTCTGATATTATTATAAAGATAGTTTGACCTTGTAGACCCCCTGAAAGTATCTTGGGGACTCTACATTTTAAGAACTGCTGCTCCAGGGAGCAAACTCTCCTCCTCTTGCTGGGGTGAGAATGGGTTGGTGGTCTGACTGTACAAATTGGGGAAAGGATCTGGGGGTCTAAGCGCTCCTTATACAGAGGTTCATCAGTTCTCCTGTTCTAAGCTCCACCCCTCATCCCTGCACTCTGTTCTTTCCTTGATATCTGATATATTTAATTTTGGAGATGTACTGGAGTTTTACAGCATGGATTGCTTTGTTTTCATTTGCATTCTCCTTTATACCTAAAATTTCAGCTTTTCCCCTTCTGCTAAGTTGATGTAGGGATTTTAAAGCATGTCTGCAAATACTCTAGTACTTCTCCCAATGAAAGGTGGGGATCTGTGTTCTCTCTTCTTGAATATGGGCTGGCCTCAGTGACTGACTGACTAGTAGAGTACAGTGAAACAGTGATAAATGTCTTCCAAGGCTAGGTCAGAAAAGATGATACACCTTCTGTCTAATTCTCTTGGGACACTTATCTTCAGATCCCCGAGGTGCTATGTAACAGGTCCCAGGCCGCCACGCCCTGAGGAAGCCCAGACCACATAGAAAGATTACATGCAGGTGTTTCAGGTGACAGCCCTAGCTGAAGTTCCAACGAATAGCCAGCATCAATTCCCAGATGTTTGAGTGACAAAGCTTCCAAATAGTTTTAGTCCCCAGTTGTTGAATCACCCAGTTTTTGACTCTTCCCTGCGGAAGCTCTCAACATTGTGAAGCGACCAGCTGTCCGTGCCTTATCCTTTTCAAATTCCTGACATCCAAAATTTGTGAGCATAAAAAAAAAACCATTGTTTTAAATTGCTAGGTGTTGGGGTAGTTTGTTACACAACCACAGTTAAGCAGAGTAGTCAATGACCACTCATTCCTCTGTTCCTCATCTAGAATGTTCTTGCCATCGTTTGTCCATTGTCGTCTTCTTATTTCTTTGTCCTTTTGTCTTTTTCGTTTAACCTCTTTATTTCTTTACTCTTATTTTAGGGATTTTGGCAGGTAGTAGAAAGAAATACATGTTCACTTTACAGTGTTTCAAAGGATAACTATTCTGTGTGTCTTATATCCCATTGAAGTACATTCCAAGATTGTCTTCATTTTCAATGTAGTGTGGCTTTAAATTGGCATCTGTGTGAGTGGGTGTGCCCGTGTACACATGAAACTATTTCTTTGACCCCTTTAAGGAAAGGTTAGGAGAAGAATGACTACTCCATGAAAACAAGAGTGTGGTTATTGTCAACCATGCCCATGGTATTCCACTAAAGCTGAGGTGCTCTAGATGAAAACACATTTTCCCACACGTTTGGTAACTTGGGGATGGTATATTCTTGAGTTGTTATATAAATAGTTACAATGCTCTAAACCTCCAACGGGAAGCAACCACTCAATAATGTTAAGTATTTATGTTTTCTCCACAGATCTTCACACCTATCAGATAACAAAGGGTCACATCAAAGCAAATCCAATCCAGTAGGGTTTGTTGAGCTCATTAGGAGGGTTGTGTGTGGGAACACCATCTAAACAGTGCCCGAAGGAAATTAGTTTGGAACAGTCTGCTGTCCATCCAGGTAAGATCCGGCTGATGGGGCTAGTGCATGCTCTTTGACCATTTTTCTTTTTCCAAGTTTAGGGAGACATAATGCCCAAATGGACTCTATAAACAGAAGTATTTAACTTATTCTAGCCAGTATCCAAGGTACTTCCTTTTGTTTATTCCACCAAGATTTTGCTTTTTCTCTAGTGCTATTGAGTATACTACTAAGGAACTAGCACTTATGTATTAAAGTAATAATTACAATATAACACGAACCAATCTGAAGTGTGAATAGAACAAACCCATGGAAAGAAAAGGGTAGGCATTATCGAAGCAGACCAGATCCTTTCTCTCAGAGGGCTCTTGCTTTCACCTTTGAGATGCCACCACTCTATGTACAAGAGCCTTCTGCCAAGAATGTCTTCCAGTGACCCCACCTTGTCAGCAGAGTAAATTATTAGTTCTTGTAGCTCAGATCCAATACCACTTTGTGAAGCCTTCTCAGCTCAGCTGCACCATTATGTTATCATCCCCTTTCTTGGAATAACTGGTCAGTTACTTTCATCATTGATGATACAGGTATGGTTTTTAAAGACCCTATATATGCAAAATTGTAACTTAATTTTTTTTTAAAACTGAATTTAACATTTAACTTTAGCTCCATTTGGTTTATTCTGAGATGTCCTGCTTCTTTTTACAGGGAGGTTGCATCTAAATTTTAGGGACTGTCCCAACACCCAGGAGGAAGGGGCATCTACTTTTGGTTGTCATTGGTCCCTGTTGGTGTCTGCTGGCTTATCCCTTCCTGTTTCAGTTATTGGCTTTTATCCCTGCTGGCATGCATGAAGCATGGGCTTTCCCAAATGGATTTGAATGCAAGTTCTCAAAGAATACTCTCTGTTTCTCATTTGACTGACATTGAGCCTTCTTCAGGTCCTTGGACTCTCTTTGCTATACTGAGCCTCCTTTTGATGTTCTTCCAAGTGACCTTGGGGTCATGAGAACTCATGGGGCTGTCTTCAGCTCCTGTTGCCTGCTCACCCTGTATGCTCTACCACTGCGGGGTGTAGGAAGTGAGGCTCAGATTTCCTCTGTTCTCGAATCCCAAACCTGCGGTGGGTTCTTCCAGCTGAGGGGCAGAGGCCGTTATTGGGGTGCTCACCAGCCTCTGGGTCCCTTGCTTCCTTCTCGCTGCTCCTACAGCTGGGAGAGCGAGCCTCCTTTGTGGGTGGAAAATTCTTGCTGCTAGCATAGAGGAAGTGACATTAACAACAAAAAAATTTTTGCTGCAAGTAGTCTTCTAGCCTTCTATTTGTTTCGTATCTGAATTTAGAAGTATCAAAGCCAATAATTCGAATCCTTTGTTCTCGTGGCTCCAATGATAGTTCCCCTTGTGTCCCTTCACCCCCGAAAAATGGGCACAATTCATTTGACTTCTCTTTCTGTTAGGTAGATTGTGAATGTGTGTGTGTGGGTGGGGGCTTGTTTTTTTTTCTTTTTTGAGATTTTATTTTTGGAAATATAGGTATGCTTTTTTTATTCTTTCTCCTATTTTCTCCTTCTTGCTGCCTATAATTCACATGTGACAGCTGGAGCAGCCTCAAGGTATCCTTGAGGATGTAAATCAGATTCTGAGGATAGCAGGGCAGGAAACTAAGGGGAGCCTGAGTCCTTGATAACTTCATGAAGCAAAAATCCTTGCCCTGGGCTGCCTGACCAGGGCAGGCAAGCGACTCTGTAACTGGACTTTTCTTTTGTCAGAGAATACATTCTTTGTATTTAAGCTACTATTATTTTTTATTTTACGCGTTAATATTTTTTTCTTTATATGTAGCTAAACCTACTTCTAATTGACATTGCTATCCTTATCATCCCAAACTTGAGAGTGTAAGGGTTGAGTATACACAAAGGTAAGCAGGGTATCATCCCTATTCGCAAGCATGTCGTGAGCCAACATGAGGGGTAAGACCCTGCACACCCGCCTCTGGCATAAGGTAAAGCAGAAGCATGAAAGAGATGAGCAAATGCTGTAAGAGTGCTGAGGGGAAAGAGATACATCAGGTTTAGTAAATGTGGTGAGTGACTCAGCAGAAGATGGATTTGGGAGGAAATGGGTAGTTTTTTTAAGTGGATGGAGACAGGAAGGGAAGGGCTTTCCAGGCAGAATGAATAGCGCAAGCAAAGAGGGTATCTGTTCAAGGAATGCTGTGTTGTCCAGGTTGGCAAAATTCCCATGTGGAGAAGAGTAGGGAGAGATGAGGTTGGAAAGTTAGGTTGAGGCTACTTGAGAGAGGGCACCAAATGCCCATGTTCCAAGGTCAATGTATTAAAAGATATTATAGGCTGGGCGTGGTGGCTCATGCCTGTAATCCTAACACTCTGGGAGGCTGAGGTGGGAGGATTGCTCACGGTCAGGAGTTCGAGACCAGCCTGAGTAAGAGCAGGACCCCGTCTCTACTAAAAATAGAAAGAAATGAGCTAGACAACTGAAAATATGTAGAAAAAATTAGCCGGGCATGGTGGTGCATGCCTGTAGTCCCAGCTACTTGGGAGGCTGAGGCAGAAGGATTGCTTGAGCCCAGGAGTTTGAGGTTGCTGTGAGCTAGGCTGACGCCATGGCACTTTAGCCCAGGCAACAGAGCAAGACTCTGTCTAAAAAAAAAAGATATTATAGTAATGAGCACATTTCTCTTTTTTATTTCCATGTACTTACTTGGTCTTCTCCATAGTCAGTCAAGGCATACAATGTCCTTGAAAACAGAAACATTATAATTCTTAAAGTTGGAATGCAAGCGAAAAGCAGCTGTTAATATTTAGCTTGTGACGTTCAAAATAGGATTTAGCAGCAAGAGAGTAGGCTTGGAAGCCCAGTTTTGTCTTAAAAGGAGAACTTTCTGAATTCCTTTAATAAGCTGAGAACAGAGCCCAGAGGGCTCAGATCACAGGATTCCACTACAAGTGTTTGAAAGATTCCCCTCTTCCTTTTGTTGTCTAGGCCTGGAGGCTTGATGCCCAAGTAGGAATCAAGAACAAGATAGTCCAGAGCTTCCCAAGCCGGGTGCAACCAGCGGGTTACAGGCATCTCCTGACCCATGGCCTTCACGAAAGCCCAGCATGTCCCAAGGTGCCCACGTCTTTTGTGGCTCCTGGCTGGGAGCCTCTGGACATGAACAGTTTGGCCAGGGCTTGAGTGGAATGGAATCAGGTACTCTTCCTGTGCATGGCCTAGGAGATGCTCCACTCCCTGGGTTGACTTCAGGAACCAGCTGGCAGGTGGGGTGTCTTGTTACTCATTGTGGACACATGGCCTCTGATGCAGCTGGGAATGAGCAAGGGGTTCAGCTGCCAGGTGCTCAGGAGCATGGAGTGCAGCCTGAGGGCCTATGGTCAGAGTTCAGAGGTGAGAGGGCTGTTGGGGGCTCCTGATGGACCTAGTTGGGGCTGTTTTTCCATATATCAGATACTTTTGTCCATGTATAGCAGATGCGCTCTTTTATGATGTCAAAACTAGCGGCAGAGTAACTGCTCTAATAATGCAAGTGGTTCTGCAAATTAACTCTGTCATTGCTTTGAATACTTGATGAGGGAAAAAGTTTGATTACACTTGAAGTGTCTGCATTATCACCAAAATTTTCAACATTCTGTTTGTTAATGAAAAAAAAGAAAGAGCTGGTATATTCTTTAAATGTAATTTCAACTATTGTGAATTTTTGAATTTTTGCAAAATTCCAAATTTTGAATGGTTATAAAATATTCAGTGTAAAAAATGGTTTTATCTATTTATCTATCTATTTATTTATTTATTTATTTGTTTGTTTAATGAGACAGGGTCTTTCTCTGTCACCTAGGCTACAGTGTGGTAGTGCGATCATAGCTCATTGCAGCCTTGAATTCCTGGGCTGAAGCAATCTTCCTGCCTCAGCCTCCCAAGTAGCTTGACTACAGGTGCATGCCACCATGCCTGGCTAATTTTAAAAAATGTTTTGTTTGTTATGAAAAGAATGAGACAGATTGACAAAAACGAAGAAGGGTGGTTAAGGGAAGAAGTTTGACTGAGTAAATCAAGCATCAAGCATTACACAACTATTCAGTAGGTACATGGGAGCCTGAGATGACTAGTAAACTTTCTTGGTTATGCTGTGGAACACTGCAAGATTTAAGAAGCAGCCTTGCATGTGGCCACTACTAACATAACACAGGTGGTAGCTCAGCAGCATTGGCGGGAAGAGCTGGACAGGCAGGTCTGTAGCAATCCCTCTGGTTTCCCGTGGGCTTGGAGTGGTGAGCAAGGGGATGCAGGAATTCCCATTGGCCCCAGGGAAGGGGCATGGAGTTGTCAACTGTGATGGGCTTGACAAACATAGAGGGAGAACATAGAGATTACCATAGGCGGGGGCCTCTAGGCTGGGGACACATGACTGGGACCAGAGGTGGATGTTCTCACATCACCCCGAACAGCCAAATATGGCTGGTTGCATGTCAGGGTCAGTCAATCCATCCACTCTGTAGCAACAGTCAGTGGCCCGAGGATGCCATGATGGTCCAAGGACCCCTTCCTGCTGCTGTCAGGAGGGCACAGTAAATTCCTTTTACATACACAGTGGCCATCTTGGGGAAGTTGGAATGGAGGGAGCAAAATCTGAAAGACTGAATATTCGGCAAACGGTCTGATTCATCTAAAAGAGATCATGAAAACTAGCCATGTTATGAACTGGGCTGTGCACCACAGCCTGAGCTCCTCCCCCCAAAATCCGTGGAAAAATTGTTTTCCATGAAACTGGTCCCTTGTGCCAAAAAAATTAGGGACCACTGATCTATGCCATTTAGCTAGGAGGGGGGTTGATAAGGAAGATCAGGTCAGTCTTACAGAAAGAAGGCACTAAGCTTTCTGGCCACATCTGAATGCAATGTGAACCAGCCAAGGGTTCAGGCTTCATTTCGTAGGCAATGGGGGTGGCTTTAAACCCTTATTGGTATTAGTGGCTCTGTCTACATCACAGACCATAAATATACTGTCCTTTCCCTCCTTGCTTACCTGAACTTCCCAGCTCTTCCAAAATGGACACACACTGCTTCTGGAACAAGAACCCCACCTCCACTTGCCCAAACAGTCTAAAATAAAATCTATTTGTAATGAAAATGATGAGGTTTTATGTTAGGGAATAGTCGAGAGATTTCTCTTAAGCCCTAAAATAATCTGGCCTAATGAATATGCTCATTAGAGTTATTCCATTTCACACTATCTTCTTTTCCTAAGTCCTAAAATATACGAAAATACATGAGGTAGCAGAATGGTGATGAATGCCCTTACATAAAGTGGTTATAACTAGAGATTGTTTTTTAAAAGCTGGCATTGAAACATCACCAAATACATCCTCCTAGGTCTACAGAAAGGATTTTGGAAGTGGCATGTGATACATTAATTCTAACTTACTGCTTCCCACGTATCATGAAATAATCATTTTTTAAAGCTGAAAATATTGGATGATTATTCCTGTTCCTAATGTGAAATGTTTTTTAGTTATAAAGTGTGCATTGTAAAATGCCTGTCATATGTGTTTCTTGGCCTGGTGATATCTGGGATGAAGACAAATAAATATGAAACAGAAAAAAGAACGTTTGTGTGGGAGCCAGCCCCTCGCTGACTCTGTCGCTGCGTGCTGGCCTTTCCCACCACGGACGTTACACTTTACTCAGGATCCTGCCTCTTATCTCTTCCCCCTACTCTGTTCTCTTTCTCCCTGGGATGCATCTTAATGTAGGTCCTTTTTCTCGAAACACTCATATTTATCACATAATGTATGGGAGACACGTAGCAAATACGCTTTGTGTGTTTAAAAATATGGTATTTTTTATTTTTTTAACATTTTCTTTTAAAAAAGAGAAGAGTGCCATTAAGATGTTCAAACTTGAATTATATAGAAAATGTGAATATTACTCATTAAAGTGATAACTTCTGTACCATTTTTTTGTCCTAAATTACACCACTAATCCAAATATTGTAAGGAAGGGCTGGTTTATGAAAGGTGATTACGTTAGCAGTGATGGATGCTTACGTTTTAAATAAAAAATGTCAGCTTTTTAATATATCACAGAGTCCTAATTTGTAAAGCTGTCCCCTTTTAGCAGTCTGCCCACCTCATTTGTCTCCTGGGTTTTCTTTATTTTGAGGACACAACGATGCTGTTATTTTAGGGCAAGTCCTTTGGTGTTATGGCACTGGACAGAACGGGGAAGAGTCTCACACTGACGGCACAGTGCTGTCCTTTGTTACATTTTGATCTTTGACTAGGAAAGGGGTAATATGTTCACTATGTAAATTAATGATAAGCTTTTTTCTCTGTAAAACATTAAGGTTTTAAATGGTAATTGTTCTTTGACTCTGGACAGGAGTCTTTGGAGGAATTCTCTTTGGTAAATGCAATTCACTCACATGCAGTGGAAACAGCCATCAGAAGCTTTCATAAAGGAGCTAATAGTAGAGAGTGATAACTACTTTGCAAGGGCGTTGGGGGAATTAGTCAGAGAGGTTCTGTAAAGGTTCTGCAAAGTGGTTTGGAGATGAAAAGTGCAATATAAATGCTAAGTAGCCTCATATTTTTCTGGGAAGAGGTGCAGTAAATGTAATCAGGGCTCTGCTCAAGCCGAGCAGACTCCACCCTCATATTTAATGTTGATGAAATCACTGGCAAAACTTCCCACAGAGCGTCTCGATCTTCCTCTCACTGCAATGTAAATAATTTCCACAAAAGTCACAGCAAGTCCTGCTTATGAAGGCTTTATGCAATTCCAAGAGTTGTGAAGAAAAAACTGGGCATGTGGTATTTATATCGTAGGTACTCAATAAATATTTGTTGATTTTATTTTATTTTACCATTGCTTTTTAGGTCCCTGTTACTCATGGGCTTCTGAAGTACCCTAAGACAGTATCAGCACTAGGTGGCGCTATGTCACCATGAAGACCGCCAGGGTGGTGGTGGTGGCGGGGGGGGGGGTGCCAGTCTCTAATTTTGTAATTAGCCGACAATGTAGACAAGCAGAGGTTTAATTTAAGTCATTTCCCCCCTTATACTTTATATGAACCATGACCTTTTGATTTTGGAGGGGGACGGGGGCCTACTGCGTTATTTTATCTCTGCATAAAGCAAATTGGATTTGCTTTCATTCTCACTTTGAAGGAAAGAACGCCAGGCTGCCACCAGCTCTGTTTCACAGTGTGTGGCGTTGGTAATGAGCTATGACAGCATTCCTCCTGCCGCTAACTCTGTGTCACATGAGCAGTCAGAAGGTGACTTGAGATTTGGAGAAATGGAGGCGCATGATTGATTCTTACAATGGGAACGTGCTGTCTAATCTTTCCTTCTCTGAAAGCTAATGACTAATTTTTGTTAGACTGAAAGTATTGGTTTTCTCGTAGTCCTTGGAAATTCCCATAATGGGCTAAAATGTTCCTTTTCCCTTTAAAAACAGTTTGTAATGATTCAAACTATTAATGATTTTGAAAATAGTGGAACAGTCAGGCCTTGGAGTAACATATAAGAGCACATTCCAGCACAAGAGATCATTGGCTTCTATTGTGAATAGAATTATCTTTGTGGGGACAGAGAATGTTCCTCCCAGCCTTCCGTCTTTTATAGGTGTGAGGCTATGTGTCTTTTTAATTTGTTAATCTGTGTTTCAATCTGTTTGGTGTTTAAAACATTCAAAAAGAGTTCGTTCCTTTAAAGAACCCAAGAGGGAAGGAAATGAGTCCTTCACTAGGATATAGGCCTCTGAATGCTTGTGTTAGTATAATGAGATGCGTGGGTATAGATATCTATATATCCATATCTCTGTATATTCATGCTTTATTAAGACAGTCTGTGGCTACTCAAAAAGGAAATTGGGAAGGAGAAATTTTAGAAAGGAAGCCAGAGAAGCTACTCAAGAGAATAGAAGTATCTTGGTCCAAAAAAAGGAAAGAGGCTAAGGCGTATGCTAACTCTGCAGTTCCCAAATTATGTGCTGGGGCCCCCCACCCAGGGTGGTGCAGCAGACTTGCAGGATGCCCTGGGATGTTTTATGTTTTTGAGGGAAACAGAGCAATATCTATCAGAGACCAAACTACTTTATAATTTCAATATTAGATTTTACTACATTTCTTTAGATGACACTGCATTTTTGCAAGACTGAGTTTTTGGAGATTGATGGGATAAAAAGCAGGAACTGTGTAAAAATCATTATGGGACCATTAATGAGGATGGCGGCGTCCAATCTGATTCCAACATTTGAGGGGTTATGCAGGGCCCACGAGGCACAAGCACCTCATTTGTAAGTAATTGTGTTTATTTAAGAATTAAATGAACGTTTTTTTCCTTCAATTTATGCATATTATTTTTAAAAATGGCTACTCAATTGTTAGGACATAGATACCTAGAATTTTTAGACCTACCTACCTAATAAAAGGAATGCTTATGTATTTATTTGGCCTAGGGGTGCTGAGACACTAAGGGTACCATGAACTTAGGAAGTTGGGAACTTACGGGCTGACACCAAGTGGCTTCTTGATGTTCCTTGAGCAGTGCTCGATGCGCTTCTGCCTCAGAGCCTTTTTGCTGTCACCATTCCCTCTGCCTGGAAGGTGCTTCCTGCTTCCCTCGGATAACAGGTTGACCACGTTCCTACTTGCAGAGAGTCTTTGCTCAACTCTCACCTGCTCAGGGAGGCCCTCACTCACCACCCACTTTCATCCTGCCGCTGTCTCCCCTCCCCACGCTCAGCTGTCTCTTCCTCTCTCCACTTTCCCTTTTGTCCATCATCCTTCTCACTTTTAATGCACTATACTGCTTGGTTGTTTATGCTTTTTGTTGTTTATTGTTTGTTCCTCTTGCTGAACATGGCAACGTTCTTTGCTGTTTTTTTCCGTTTTTCACTGACTAAGAAATAAAAAGAAGTGTTTAGAAATGTGCCTGCACACTGTTCTTAGTAAATATTTGTTGAATGAGTGAAAAATTGTCAGTGGTAGCTCAAGCCTGGTAAATATATATTTTGTATATATTTATTATACAAAAGAGTATACAAAAATTATACAGAAAAATACCTTCAGAACTCTTTCTTGCTCTGAGATGTTTTGTGATTCATATATTGGAAGAATAATTAACTGAGTTATTTTTGTTTTGTTGTTTTTGTCATTGTTTAGATAAATCCTTATGGTTTTGCTTTATAGAATGAGAGAGTCTGGCCAGGCACGGTGGCTCACGCCTGTAATCCTAGCACTCTGGGAGGCTGAGGCAGGAGGATCGCTTGCGGTCAGGAGATAGAATGAGAGAGTGAGTACATCAAAGATTGTATTCTTGTTCTTCCTAGTTCTCCATTCTTTAAGATAAGCCTAATATGCACCTAGAGCTACACGGTCATGTGCCCTGTGATGACGTTTCGGTCAATGACAGACCTCATATGCAATGGTAGTCCCATACGATTATAATGGAGCTGAAAAATTCCTATTGCCTATTGACAACTTGATGATCCTAATGATCCTAGCCCTGTGTAGGCCAACATGTGTGTTTTTGTCTTAGTTGTTACCAAAAAAGTTTAAAAAATTAAAAAAAATTAAAAATAGAAAAAAGCTTATAGAATGAAAATATAAAGAAAATATTTTTGTACAGCTGTGTAATGTGTTTGTGTTTTAAGCTGTTATTACGAAAGGGTCAAGTTAGAAAAAGTTTACAAAGTAAAAGATTTAATTTACAGTAAGGTTGATTTATTATTGAAGAAAGAAATTTTTAAAAATAAACTTAGTAGCCTAAGTGTACAGTGTTTATAAAGTCTATAGCAGTGCACAGTAATGTCCTAGGCCTTCACATCCACTCACCTCTCACTCACTCACCCAGAGCAACTTCCAGTCCTGCAAGCTCCATTCATAGCAAGTGCCCTGTATGAGTATACGTTTTTAAAAAATCTTTGTACCGTACCTTTTCTCTGTTTAGATGTGTTTAGATGCACAAATACCATTGTGTTACAATTGCCTACAGTATTCAGTACAATAATATGCTATAATATGTTGTAACCTGGGAGCAATAGGCTACACCATAGTCTACACGTGCCGTAGGCTATATCATCTAAGTTTGTATAAGCACACTCTATGATATTCACACAATGACAAAATCACCTACTTCTGTCACATGTCTCAGAATGCATCCCTGTTGTTAAAGGACACATGAGTATACTTACTAAATTCCTTTCATTGCTTTCCAGTAGAGGCCAGCCTTAGTTCTGTGACAGAGTTAAGAAGTATCTCCAGGGCCTTAAATTAAAACTTTAGTCTTCTCTGAAGTGAAGACAACCTCATAGAGATAACTGCCATGCATCTTACAGTGATGGCTGCAGTTATTACAAATAGATGAGAGGAAGGTTACTAAACTTGGTTGATTCAAAGTAAAAAGGATTCCATGTTGACTCAGTGTATTAGTTTTCTATGCTGTGTAACAAAGTACCACAATTTAATGGCTTAAAACAACACACATTCATCACCTCACAATTACCATGGTTGAGGAGACAAGACACAGGTTAGGCCCTCACAAGGCTGCCATTGAGGTGTTGGGCAGGTCGCATTCTCAGCTAGAGGCTCGACCCTGAAAGAATCTGTGTCCAGGCTCTTTCAGGTTGTGGCAGAATTCACTTACTTGTGGCTGAGTGACTGAGGACCCCACTTCTTCCCGGCTGTCAGCTGGAGACTGCTCTTGGGTTCTAGAGTCCAGCCACAGTTCCCGCCATGTGGCCTTCTCCATAGCCAGTCCCCAGCGTGACTGTTTGCTTCTTGAAGGCTAGCGAGGGAATCTCTCTCTCCTGCCTGCAAACATGGAGTCTTTCTAGTGTAATATAATCATGAGATTGACACCCTCTTACAGTTCTCACCCACACTCAAACGGAGGAGATTTCACAAAGGCGTTAACATCAAGAGGTGGGAATTATTGGGGGTCACCCTAGGGACTGTCTGCTACACTCAGGCAGCAGAAAATGGAATATCCTTTATTTTTTTATAAGACTCCTACTCCGCTATTTGCCACCCAAGCTGTATTTTAAAGTAACCCTCTTTTACCAGACTATATTTTCCATCAAGAGCTATGGCGTTTACCAAAGGGCCCATCACCTGTGCTCCTGGCAAGGCCTCAAAGCTATCAAGTTCTCAGCCCGAGCTGACCTCTAGCTTGCTGAGACTTCCTGCTGCCTGACCCAGCGCGGCACATTGCTGCGGTCACAGCCCCCTTCTCTGACAGAGGCGGTTCTACTTTGTGTTCTTTGCTGCTGAAGCTCTGGGTTTGTTAAAAATAAAGGTTTGAGACTATATTATCCATTGTCTCTGAGTATTAGGCTAAATTATTTTAAGTTTATTTTTTGGAAGTTTAGTTGTTACATTTTTGATCTAATGAATTATCACTTTTGTGCCAATAATAACATGTATGTCTGTAGCAGTAACAGTCACTCCATCTTAAACTAACTAATAACTCTTTTACGATGGCTAATTATGTGCCTGCTTAAGAATTCCAGAAACTGGACCTGAACAGTTAACTCTAGAACCAAGGTTGCCGAGCTCCCCCCGGAGGAAAATGCTGAGCAGTTAACCTTCAATTCCATTGCAATCTGCCGATGCCGACGCCGGCCACACCGCCAGACTCCAGCGGGCCCGTTGCTCAAGATAACCGTCAGGAACTAGACAAGCTGACCCTGCGCAGAGCCCCGCCCAAACCGCGCCCCAGCCTCCTGCCCCTTATAAAACCCTTGTCAGACTGAGGAACTGGATGGCCCTTGCGACACGGACATGAGTCCGCCATCTCCTCAGGGTACCAGCTCTTGAATAAATCCGCCTTTCTTTCCACCAACCCCTCTTCTACCGAGTTTGGCTTTTGAGTGGCAGGTAGCCAAGCCTGCTTCTCGTTACATGCCTAGCAAAGCATGCGTAGTAGATACATCAAGATTATGGAACTTAACACAATACGTACATTTTCTTGTCCCAAATATATAAAAAAAATACCTGTAAGAAATGCTATACCTTAACTCTGTTCTTACCTAATTGGAATTGCTAGTCTATTTATTGCTAACACAGGGAGTGGGATGATGCTAAGTGAATTGCGGTAATAGAAGTGGTGAGCAGCAAGGGGAAGTTATCATGCAGCTGGGCAGGATCCCCAGCAAACAGAGACTGAATCTCCTACTCCCCCTTTCCTTCCCTGCTTTCAGATTTTTCCCATGGATAACATCCATGAAACATGCTTACTTCTATTCAGTCCTTAAAAAAGTGGGAGGGAGTTTTGTACCTACTGACTTAAGTTTGGACAAAAATGTGACCTCATTTATTATGTAGTGAGATATTAAGTACATATGAAATAACTGTATTTTATCTAACTTGACCATAAACTTTCACAGAAATACAGTGTGCTTGATATTAAATAGTGGTAACCAATATCTTTTAAAAACAAGGATAGAGACTGCCATTTTTACATTAGAGAAAAAGAGGGTCCAAAATTGCTTTCTTGTATATATCTCTACAAACTAATCCATTGTCTTGATAAATACTGCCAATTATAATTGAATTATAAAAATTAGAAAAAAATACAAAACACTGATTCGAGGAAATTAATCTATTAATGTTTATTTTAACAGTGAATACATAGTTTCTCTAATACAAAAAATTAAATGTTCTAAAGAAGCTAATAAAGAAATTAACTTATCAAAAGGCATGTGGGAGCTATTTAGAGAGAAGAGGTTGGAAAAAAGTTGTATTATGAAGAATTATGAAGTAAAATTTCATCGGGAAAGAATACTTGAATGTTTTGCTCAACACCTATGAGAATTATAAATCCATGGAAACTGAGGAGTCTCATTTTGCTTTGGTAAAAAAAAAAACCTGTGTGAAGCTTTACCCAGGAGTATGAATTTGCATTTATAAAAAGCTATAAAAACAGTAAAACCCTGTTTTTAATCATCTTATCATTTCAGGGATTTCACCTTATTGTGGGTCAACTCTGTACCCACAGAAGTAGTTACCCAACAATATACTCAGAACTCAACTACTTATTCAACTAATAAGTAGATAAGCATTTAAAAGATGTTTGTTCAGCACCACCAATGTCTTGGGTGACATAGAGAAAAATACATGGTTCTTCTTCATGGCCTCATAATTCAAGGCATCATGGCATCTATCTTACCTCTGGTTGTCAAAATATAATACTATACACTTTGCTTTTACAGGAATGTTTATTTTAATCTCTTGAGGTTTTGTAGGCTGGATGTAGACTTTAGAGGTAAGGGCTTTCTAAGGCTGAGATTTCCTGTTCCCGGGCTTGGAGAGCTCCATGAAGGAGGTCAGCTGGTGACTGTCCCTGAGAGTGTGAGGAGAGGCAGGGAGATGGCTCATTCAGGTGTCTGGAACCACGCCGAGGAGGCACAGCACCGAGAGCAGCTATATGACCTAGAGCAGCGTTTCCCAAACGCAGGTCTCCATCAGAGTCACCTGGAAGTCTTGTTAAAACGAAGATTGCTGCCCCTCCCCCAGTTTCTGATTCAGTGGGCCTGGCTGTGGGGTCTGAGATTTTTGCATTTCTAACAAGTTCCCAAATGAGGCTTATACAGCTGTTTGAAGACCGCATTTTGAGAAAGGCTGACCTAGAGTGCCAAACCACCCCCTGGCTGTTTGCAGAGAGAACAGGAGGTGAGGAAAGCTGGAAGAACACCTAAAATGGAGTGAAGATTGTGAGCCTGGTTGTGAAATGCTTTTAAGGGAGCTTATGGTGACAATGACCTTGGGGACAACCATTCTCCCCCCACCCCATATACACTGGCGATAAAACAAAAAACAAGAGCAGTAATTTCTCACTAGGGGACACAGTTGTCTTTGTAATTAGGGTTACAGGCTTTGCAGTCAGCTGAGACTTAAATCTGAGTTCCTGCTCCATCTGGCATTGCCAGAGCAAGCCATTTAACCTCGAAAAGTTGCATTTGCATCTCAAGTGGGCTAATGCCACAGAGTAGGTTCTCAAAAACAAGTGTGGTAGCCATGTACTCTTTTCAATTTGAGGGGAACCACAATGAGTTAACCGCGACCCATCATCCTTCTGCCCTCCTCTGACAAGCGCAGGGGGACACATAGTCCTGGCTTAGCCACGTAGATGTTTTCCATGGAGCAAGGGGGTGGAATCAGTGAGGGAGACAAGATGAAAGGATAGAATTTCGTGGTGGTCACAGCCACCAGTGTCCATCTGCAGTGGCAGCAGCAGCCAGTGGTGGTGACCTTGTATCTACTGCTAAAATTGCTCAGTGCCTTCTCCTTCTCCAGGACTTTGCCCAGATGTCAACTTCATGTGACGTCTTCCCTGATCATTCATTCTTATGTTAAAGAGCAATGCTCACCTCCCTCCGCACAGAACTCCCTCTCCCCATGCCTGCTTTAGTTTTTAGTTTGGCATCATCTACTATGCTTGGTCGTTTTCTTATTTGATTTTATCTGACTCTTCCATTAGAAGCTGAGCTTCATGAAGGAAGAGATTTTGTCTCTTGTTCACTATTGTATCCCAACGTCTACAACAATACCTGGCACATAATAGTATTCGATAAATATTTATTGAATGAATCAACACGATGAACCTGTTATGGTCTCCAGTAAATTCACTATTTGCCTTGAAGAGCTAAAATCTATTTGTCGCTTGCAATTATTGGCTCTGGAGATAGATATTATTATGAAATATCTTTAGGAGTTTTAGTTATTTTTATAGCATTTCCATTCATATATTAGGATGACGTTTATAATTTCATGTAGAAAAGTTATCAGCTGAGAATGTTCCTTGTTAACCAAGATTTGGTGACATACAACTATGAAACAGCTTTATGTCTTTTCTCCAATTTTTTTTGTTCTTGCCATCAACAATGTGCTGTGAAATATTTTCCATCTCAACAACATTTTGGATGGATCCCACTGCTTTGTGGACACTTCAGGTATAAAATTCCAATCTCCCTTAATTAGTAGGTTTAAAATGTCAGCCTTGTGTCCAATAGAGAAAGAACTCTCTTTTACTTATTTTTTATTTTATTTATTTATTTGCTTAGTCACAATATCCTCATGTCTAAAGAAGAACTCTTCCCACCAGGCTTGGCCTGGGATCCAAACGGCCTGCACTGGTGAGGGGACTGCGCTGTGGGAGCCTGGCTTGCTCCTTTTCTCCTTTCGTACCTTCCTCCTTTTCCTGTCTTGGAATCCTCTTTCCTCTGATGTGTCAGGGTTTGGCAGGAGGAATGGGGAAGGGGCAAATGTGTCCTGCATAGGAAGAATCCTGTGTATCTTCCCGGGCTGGCCACATCCTCTGTGTGGTAGGTATCTAATGACAGTTCCCTCATTCCCCAGTGGGCAGCCCTCTGGTCAAACAGCCCAAGCCTGGGTAAGGTGTCCACTTGGCCCAGAGGAGATGCACGTAAAGGTGGGAAGACAGATTACTGCATTGCTGCCCTTTCTTTAGCCAGCCACCTCCCCACAGTTAATCCCCTTTATTCTCTGCTCAAAGGGGCACAGAGATAGGTTGACAAATTCACTCATAGAGTCCACATGGAGAATGGATGTCAGTTTTCTTGCAGTTATTACTACTTTCTTTGAGCACATGTCACTTGGCTTTGGTATAGGAGAATAGCCTTGTCCCTGGAGGGAAGCAGAAAAGCCAGGGGCCTGTCACCTTATGCTGGTGTTTCTTAATAGGAGAGCTATTGGCAATTTGGGTGAGATGACGCTTTGCTGAGCAGGGCTCTCCCTGTGCATTGCAGGATATTTAGCATCGCTGGATCCTGCCCATTAAATGCCAATAGCACCCCCAGAAAACGCCTCCCCACATTTCCAGCCTCCACTCAGTTTGAGAACCATTGCTAGGCCAACAACTCAGTAACACATGGGAATTCTATAATTTCGGATCTATTATGCAGGCTGGTGGGAGTAGTGGGTGATAGCTGCATAACTGATAAGTTCTACAGAGATATGTCTGGCAATTCTCTTTCGAATGTGGAGGTTCTTAGCACCTATTATCCTTAACTTTGGGTTTTAGTTGAAATTCTGAGACAAGAGCAGAAGAATCCTTCAGTATCCTATTACAGGCTGAAAGCAAGAAAATGTCTCCAAATCACAGTGTAAGATGTATTACGTTTGAGAATTCCTTTATGTAGCTAGTGCTCTCCTGGTGTGGAGGTTCCGGTCAGCCTCAGTCACTAAAACTGCCCTGCTCCTATCTGCTTCCAGATTCTTACAGAGGACCCCATTCTTTCCAACAGCACAGCTCTTAGTCATCTGCTATAAATGCAAATCCTATCAGAATCATAATAGCTATTTTTATGGTGTCTGTAATTTTAGAGGATCATAAAAGAAAAGCTAATGCTTTGGTTGAACCATGAAATGGCCATTTTTGCAGGTTAAAATGGTCAAATATTGACAATTTTGTGTAATTCAATCTAATTATGTTGGTGGACTTCATACCTAATTTAAATGCAAGCATAAAGCTTTAGCATAAAGCAGTATTAGCAACTGTGATGGTGATTGAGACGTTGTATTCTTTATGAGAGAGAGAGAGACTCAGAGTTCATCCTTATTCACCAAGTCAGTCTTACCTGAAAAATGTGGGAGATGGAAAGGGAGCCAACCTCTTAGGTTTGTATCGTGTTCTGCCATTGACAGAATCCTTCGCATGTGTGAGCTCATTTGCTCTTCATGCTGCCCTAAAACCACTTCACAAAAGAATATTGTGTTCCTTCAGGGGTACGATTAAAAATGGACAAAGTTTCCACGTATGAATGTAATCTCTTAATGGAATCTTCAGTTTTAGAAAAGCCATTTTGCTACTATTCAGGACATTTCCTCAAATTTAGTCTCTAGTTAGGCTAAATATTTAAAATGTTCAAATAATTAAGAAATACTGGGCTGGGTCAGTGGCTCATGCCTGTAATCCTAGCACTCTGGGAGGTTGAGGTGGGAGGATTGCTTGAGCTCAGGAGTTCGAGACAAGCCTGAGCGAAAGCGAGACCTCGTCTTAACTAAAAATAGAAAAATTAGTCAGGAGTTGTGGTGTGCGCCTTGTAGTTCCAGCTACTCGGGAGGCTAAGGCAAGAGAATCACTTGAGCCCAGGAGTTTGAGGTTGCAGTGAGCTATGATGATGCCATTGCACTCTACCCAGCATGACAGAGTGAGTCTCTGTCTCAATTTAAAAAACAAAAAAGGAAAAAGAAATACTTTGCGATGATTGTAGCATTATGTGAATCATATTGTGGGGTTTGATTAATGATTTCTACATGTCCTAGTATACGTGCTTTAAATGAAATGCCTTTCCTGACGATCCCCAACTCACAGACCCAGCTGAGATTTAATGTGTTTATGAAAGCATGCTTGAACCAGTGAGGGGAGGAGGATATTGATTTTGGAGAAGGGAATGTGGTTCAGAGATATCATACATTTCCTGGGCTTTGTGACTTTTGGGGGAGGTTATCATAGTGGAGTTAAGTTCTCAGCATTGGATTAAAGATGGAAGAGAAAGTCTTTTGTGGGTAAGAATAAAAAAGAGAAGCAGTTAAGGAAAAAAAAAATCCTCAGACTACCTATTTGTCACAATCTGCAAACAAGAAGGTCTACCTCCTTATCTAGTACGAGCCAACCCATGGAATTCCATTGAGTGGATTTTTCAAGAAAGGAAGCTCTTTCATAAGGTGAATTTAACCTTTGTGTCCATCCATGTGGATTTGGAGAATGTGTCCTAGTAGCCCTTTAATTTGCATGCTATTTGATGTATCTACTGTAATTGTCTTAGCCACCTCTTTCTTCTCCCCAAGGAAGCGGCATGGAATCCTAACGCTGTGTCCTTCATTCTCCTCCTGGAGGAAGTCACAATGTCATGTTGATCAGTTTGCTATGAATGCCTTCTATTTGCCCTCAGTAATAATGTTTGCTGACTCTCCTTACTGACTGCCCCAGAAGAGCAGTTCTATGTCTTCACAACTCTGCCTCATCCTCAATTCCGTCCTAATCTCTCAACAGATGACTCCTAAAAGTCCTGGAAAATGCAAGAGGAAAAGAGGTCAGGGACATCGGGCTAGTCCCAGCCAGACATTTATGTTTACAACAACTTACAAGATACAAAAACATTACGTTCAATCATGTATCCCTTGGGGTACATCGTCTTTTGGATGTGACATGAGATAATTAATGTGTAAATAATAATTAGAGTGCTTGGCATAAAGCAAGCAGTTAATAACTGTTGGTTTCTGTCTTTCTTTAATAACCTTTTGACCAGCAAAGATAGTTTACAAAATATTGGGTAACTCATTTTCAGCAATTATGATGATCTAATGAGTTATGATGACCTGATGTCCTTGCTTCATTTGGTAGGTCAGGTAGTGTAGCCAAAATTTGAGTATGAGATGGCTCTACACCAAAGATAATACCTTAAATGACTCTTATTGTCAAGCCACTTGGATGGAAGCACCTTTTGCCGCTATGCCCTAACTTGGATTAATTTTTTATAATATAGGCCACATGATCTCAACTTTAGGGCAGGGACACATCTTGCTGAAGCTTCCTAGCAACTAGCAAATGCTTGCAGCTTCTCAGAGCTATTGTCTCAGTGTTGCTGCTCCTGCGGTTGCTTATTTGGGCTGACTGTGACCAACACAGTCCCCAACCCTCTTCTGAATTCCAGGAAATAATCCATGATAGCCTTCCAACTTGGTTTAACATCAATGTGTGTGCTATTGTGCATGCTGGGACCGTTTTAGTGAGAGGGTTACAGTGGCACTGACTCAGCAAAGACTAACTTTTGTGGCAAAATGAGCTAATATTTGTTTAGTGCTCTGCAGGTTACAGATTGCCTCTCATATACTGTCCCATTTTATCCTTATGTTAACCCCGTGAAGTAGATCCAGCAAATGTTTTTAGACATTTTTTTTATCCATAAAGTTGAAGAATATTGTTTGAGAATATTCTTACACTTTTTAATTTTTTTTTCCCTTCAGGTAAAATGTCCAGCTTTAAGTGAATTGTTATGGTGGCTAGTCCCAAATGAAATGGCTAAGCTTCACCCCTTAAACACTCGACTGCTCAGGTAATACTTAGGGAAGTACAATCGCATGTAGTTGGGGTGTTGTTATGTTATCAATGTCTTATATATTGACGTTGTGCTTTGAACCAGTTTCTTCCAACAAGCTGTTGTGTTGCCCTCTTGAAATGATGAAACTTCTTCATGAATGAGTCACATGAAACAACATGCACAGCGTGTTTTTTAGCAACACCACCTGTGATGTTATGAAAACTGTCAATCGGTATAAAAAAAACCCCTGTGATGTTATTGTAATCTTAAAGCAGGCACCGTGATTTCTGATTAACAACTCTGGCAAAGTCATGTAGGGATAAGGCCGAAAAGGAAGGTCAAGAGAGCCCAAGTGCAGCCATTTGGACCAATACCAGACCCTAACCACCCTCAGCAAAGAGGTTGCCAGCTAGTCACAGGCCCAGGACCGCCTGAGGGTGGATGGATTACTAAGCCAGATGCCTTATAAACTGTGCCTACCTTTCTGTGACAGCAGTTTATGATTAACCTTATGGCCTGACTTTAGACAATGCTGGTCACAAAAGGCTGTTTGCTAACAGGGTTTCTGAATATTTAAAAACCTTACTATTGCCCTGTAAAGTGTCCCCATCCTGCTTGGGAGAGGAGCCCTACTTTGTGGAGCAGGATCTGTTTTCTCTCTCTCTTTACAAACCTTCCTTGTAGCTAGTTGGCTCGCTCTTGAATTCTTTTCCTGCACAAAGGCAAAAACCCACTTGGTGAGTTCAGGGGGCTTTACTCCCTTTATTGGGGCTCCCCCTGCATCAAAACTACTTTGTTAAAATTTATTGCGGAATCATTTGTCTACTATTATTCTTTTAAATCCTCTTAAGTCCCTGCCAAAAAGAGTGAGTACCCAGTAAATATTTGTTGAATGAATGATTGCAAGAATTGGAGAATGCCTCATTACAGATTGATGAATACGCCACATTTGAAATTAACAATTGTGTATCCTGTGCATTGACCAAACTGGGCCATTGACCAATTCCTGGATGTTTCCAGCACTTTCCTTCCCCATGATTTTGATCATTTCATTTCCTCCATCCTGAATTCCCTTTCCATCTCTATTATCAAAGTTCTACCCATTCACTGGACTGGATCAAATGCCATTTTCTCTCTGAAGCCTTTGTGGCTTCTTCCATCATCAGCGCTGGAAATGACTGTATCTCAAAAGGTTCTCATAACACATTGCTCATGTCTCTTTTGGTACCTAGTATATTTTCCTTGAATAATAGTAAAGCATATATATAACATCTTTCTCTTTAAAATTTAAGTTCTCTAAGAACAGTGTGGTGTGTTGACCTTTGTATCTCACACACGCAAGTGTATATATATATGTTAGCAGAGTATCATATATGCTAGTTTCTCAATCTATTTTGTTGAATGAATGAAGCTTATAGGGAATTAACTATTTTTCTATATTGTAATACCTGTAGTTAAAATTCCTACCCTTAATAAAACTTTTCAACAAAGATGCTTACAAATAGGAAAAACATTTGGATTTGATTTTCACTGAAAATGTATAGCCTCTGATGGAAATATAAAAACAGTTGAACAGACAAGGCCCTGAGAGAACTAAATTTTTAAAAGACGTAGAGCACATAAACCAGTTTTGATTAGTTGGGGATGAACAGAATCACTGTAAGAATTATTGCTATTTAGTTTAAAAATGTAGGGAGATAATATAGCATATTTCTTCCAAAGAGAACAAAAATGTTAATTTTTTCAAGTCTTCTACTTTGGAATTCAGCATGTGGCTCTGGAGTAGCCTCCAAAATATTTCTTAAAGTCACAAAGTCAAAACAGCAACAACAAAAACAATCCTAGAATATTATTTCTGAATCCAGTCATGGAACCTGCGATAACTGACAGGGGCTTGGCCTGGGCTCGGGGGGCAGAGCCTCCAGCAGTTGGAGTGAAGGTGTGGAATGCGTTATTTCTCTGTTACTGTTATTCCAGGCAGTTGCCAATTTGGGCCCGTTATTTATAGAGGAATCTGAAGTGTGAGAGGCAATTCTCTAGCGAAGCCTGAGGCAGTGAGTTTCTGATGAAACAGGCATGACACTGCACATTTCCTAGAGCAACGGGAGGGAACTGCAGGGCGGCCCTTAGCAATGCCCCACCCTTCCCCTTGTTTTTTCCTTTTAACACAAATTTTCCCAGGGGCTTTGCAAAACATTGATTCATTTTAAAAGGCGTTATAGAAAATTCCCTAGCAGAAGCTTCCTTCCTTGAGGAGACAAGCATTAGAGCCGAAGAAATCTGGGTTACTGATTTGGAAACCAAATAATTGGGGATGAATGAATGAACAGAGTAAGGAGGCTCCGCGTAAGTGGAATCCCTTCTGACTGCAGCTTTCGTGCTGGGGACATTAGGATGCGAACAGACGGAGCCCATGGGTTTGGGTTGCCAGGTAACCAGGGTACCCGCGGATTTCCATTTTTACTTTATTTGTGATTCAGGAAAGCCATCGTTTTATACAGAGAAAAGAACACTCCCCCTCACCCCTTCTTATTGCTGTCTAGCTAATCACATTCACCTGTTGGTGGCCTAAAATGTTTCACAGGACACAATTGTTTTTAAACATTTAGGCTGTAAGAAACATCAGTAACATAAAGGGCAGCAGCGTTCCTGCTTGGTATTCAGGAAGCCGGTGGAAAAACCCCACGTGTCCCTGTCACTGGGGCTTCTCCTAGGTTGGCCTGAGCGCATTAATCCTGCTTCAACCATTTAGGTTCTTCTGCCCCCTTGGCTGTGAATCTCCCTGCCCCTAGAAAACACTCACGACTTACTAGGGAGATTCCTTCTCATTGCTTGCTTTTATTTCTTTAAAGCTTATTGGTAACCCATTCGTTTCTAATAGAAAATTCAGGCTTTTATGGCTAATTTAACAATATAATAAAAAGCAAACAGGACTCTCTCTCTCTCTCTCTCTCTCATATGGGGATTTAAAGCTTAAAGTCTTAGGTTAAGCACTTTTCTTCTCATTTGATGGACAAGCAGCTGAAAAGTGTTTGAAATTCTGTGGAGCAAAGTCTAAATAAATCTGCAGTCCAACATGTGGTTAGAAATGAGCTTTTTGGATGGAGTTTATGCCTCTGGAATGCATTTAGCCATGTGTGTGAGTGTCTCAGAGGGTGAGTGTATGTGTGTGTACAGTCGGGTTTTGCTGTGCATGTGTGGTATAATTATCCATCTATCAGGACACATGACAGGAGGCTTGCTATGGTGATGTGCCCTTTAGTGTGGCAATCAGGATGAGGCTGAGCTGTTTAAGGCTTATCAGCTATGACACTAATATTTTTCTTCTAAGGCAGACCTCACCGAGAGACATTTCCACAGTTCCGGTTGTTGAATATGAGTGGAGCTGGAAAGATGGATCCTCAATCTACAGTCTTTTCACGCTTCCTGCCGGAGTGTTTGTGTATTTAAAATCTGTCATTTTTCAAAGCTTTGATGGGATGAAGACCAAATCAGAATGAGCTTTGGTCTGTCTGACAAGTGCTATTAGCACTTTGGATAATTAACCCTTGACAGATGAATGAGATGATTTTCTATCAGAAAAACCTGGACATTTATTTAAAGATTCAACTAAAAAGAGCAGAATACAATAGTTTAAGTGGAATTCTTATCACATATTTTTATTATTATTATTTTTTGAGACAGAGTCTCCTCTCCCTCTGTCACCTGGGCTAGAGTGCCGTGGCCTCAGCCTAGCTCACAGTAACCTCCACCTCCTGGGCTCACGCGATCCTCCTGCCTCAGCCTCCAGAGTAGCTGGGACTATAGGCGCATGTCATCAAACCTGGCTAATTTTTCTATTCTTAGTAGAGACGGGGCCCCACTCTTGCTCAGGCTGGTCTCGAACTCCTGACCTCAAGCAATCCTCCCACCTTGGCCTCCCTGAGTGCTAGGATTACAGGCATGAGCCATCGTGCCAGGTCCGGAATTCTTAAAGTTGCTTATAATCTGTTAAAGTAATCTTGGTTGAATTAGCAAAGCCTTCTAGAAGAGGAGTAACACTAATGGCTGGGTGTTTTCAGATGTCTTTAGTCCTTTGTCCTCCAATGTTAGAAATGCTTCTTGGGTTAGTTATAAATTACTCAGGGGAAACAGTGCATATTCATGGTCTCAATGTGGGACAAATTACAGTACATTACAAGATGTTCTTTCTTTCTCAGTGTTTCTGTACGGATGAAATCTGGGTAAGATGAGCATCAAGGATAATGCAGAAGGGAAGAAGATGCCACAAAAAAGCAAAAAATGTCCTGAAATGGTATTTGGGTAGGGCTGGCTGTGTTTCAGAGTTTTTTAGGAGAAGGAGATAAATAATCGTGCTTATTTCTATATATTTATATGTATTTGCCTACATATACACATTTGTTTGCAGGCACAAATATGAATATGTAAGCACATGTACAAACCTCATTTTTAGCAAGAAGGAACACCACTATGTTCTCCTCTAATTCTCTTTCACAGTTTGGATTCCACTGAATCTAGGGAACTGGAGTCACCTCAGTTGGTCCTAGTGTAGGTGGGAATGTCTGTCTGTGGAATAGTCAGGATGGCTAGGATAGCTACTTTTCAGCATACGGTGTATCTTCAATAAAAGTGTGATTTATTGAACTGTGAGGCGGGGGTGGGGAGAAGAGTATCAGGACAGCCGAAGGATGAGCCATGTTTCTGATAAAAAGTAGAAATATTGGCCCACAGGGAGTCAAAATACCAGAACCAGGATTTGCAGATCCGGAGACTAAAATGTGGCTTCCACACAGACTAACTGCACCCTCCCACCCTGATGGTGAGGACCCCAGGGGAAAGACTTCTTCCATAAAGGCAGAGAGGCGTTATTCTTCTCACATTTCTCCAACGTCCCACAGTCATCTTGATGGCCACCCCCCAACTTCTCTCTATCGCCTGCCTCTTTTTCCTCTCCAAGAGCAAAAGAAAGGGGGGAAAACTTTCACTCCAAGGTGAGTACATTGTTAGCTCCATCCAAAGCCCCTTCCCTCTTTTTTGGGCTCAAATTGGCAGAGAAATGGTTTTATTTAGAATTTATTCATAATTCCTCAGAAAGCCAAATGTACAATTTCACAGCATGTAAATACTGAGTGCGGGCTGTCAGATCCAGTTATGCCGCGGCTCCCAGGGATGCTTTCAAGGTTGTGTCCAGTAATAGGATTTATGTCACAGAATGTTTTTGTCTTATTTATATGTACTACATTGTTTATGCTGCCCAGTTGCAAAAATGATATTTATTCTGTAGTGATTTATGATATCTTGTTCCCCTTTAATGCAATCTCTGGTTTTGATGTAATGTGAAACTTTTGTTTAGGGATAAAATCGTGTGGCTAGGAAGAAGTAAAGATATTTACAGGATTTCTGTTGGGTTTGGCAATCTTGTTCTGTGTTCTCAGTTCTTGGTGTGCTCTTGGTGGAAGAATGACCAGGCACACCAAAGTAAGGCAAGCACAAGGTGAAATTTATTGAGGGGGAGCAAGATAGGCTTACACAGAAAGAGCAAGATATAGGTTTACAGAGCAAGATATATATGCCACAGATGACAACCAGACCCCTTGTCATAGCAAAAGAGACCTTGGTTATGGTCTGGGTCTGGTTTTACACTGTCCAGGTAGGGACCTCCCCATGGTTCGGACGTCATCATGGAACCACTTTGATGGACAGCTGGGAGTTATATGACCTGAGTCTTACTGCACATGAGGATCTCCCATGAGCCTCTCTGAAAGCCCATGGTGGGAATGAACTGCAACCTAGATTTAAGCTAACGACATAATTAGCCTTTGGTTGTCGTAAGTCACCTTCCAGACTCTGTTGTACCTATGCCGCTTGGCCCATGGGCTAAACAGTCCTCTGCATTCTTTTGCAGTTGGTGTGCTAAGTTCTGATTGGTAGATTGGTAGGGTGTTCCCTCCTCCCCCAGGTATGGCAGTCACTCAGGACAAGATTAAGGTGGGGCAGCACCAAGACTGTCCTGGGACCCGTCCTTGTCCTTCTTCTTAGGTGGAGCAATTGCTTGAGGCAGCACCAAGGCAAGGCACCCACTTTTGTCCCTAGGAGACCCAGAATGCCTCACTGTCTCCCTAACATTTCTATTTAGTTTGCCTTCATGTCCGGTTTCCTCAGCAGGCTCTTGGTCAAAGTATGCATGGGATAGAGGACAGAAGCCGATGAAAATGATAATGGAACGTAACTTGTTTTTGTTCCCCAGTGACTTGGATGAATGTCAGAGAGCTCTTTCCTAATGGCAAAATGATGGCTGAACCATTAAGCTTTCAGGAGCACTTTTATCCATGATCTATCCTTTCTAAGAAATCCTGTCCCACAGGTGCCTAGAAATGGGGAGGACACAGTGGGGCAAATTAACATTTCTCTCCTCTGTTCACATGCACACATTCTGTGCACTTTGAGAATCAGTTCTATATGTGCTCTTTCACAGACAGGATTGGGTCGCACTCCTCAGGAATATTCAGGAGGGGATTGGAGAAGATCTTAAGAACTGTTGCTCTCGAATGTTTATTGAGGCAAAAAAGGAAAGGAACTGTTATCCTAGGGAGCCCAACATTTTTCAAAAATCACAAAATTGTTGCATCAGAAATCACCACCTTGAAAACCCTCTGTGAGGTAGGGGAGAAGAGTATTTTGAGCTCCCCTGTTTAGAGGTCACATGAAACTGTGAAAGCAAACATAGATGGCTTCTGAGCTTCAAAAGAAAATAGCTATCACTAAGTGTCATGTGCTTTAGTTATAAAATCATAAAATTTTTGAATGTGGAAGGGACTTTGGAATCATTTAACCCAGTGCTTTCATTCTACTATTGAAGCAACTTAAATCTCATGCCAATTGGGGTACAAAATTTTCCCACTTCTTATGATAAGGAAGACCCCCATCTATTACCTGGCACATCAACCACCTGAGACCTCCACTTCTAGGAAGACCCTCATCAACATAATACTGACCTATTACCTGGCACATCAACTAACCTATTACCTGGCACATCAACTAACCTATTGCCTGGCACATTAGCCACCTAAGACCCCACCCCTCAGACCATCCCAACCTAATAAAAGTGGGAAAAATCAGGTAGACAGGGCTCAGAATTTGGTGGCGAGACCCCTCTGAGCCCACTGGTGAATAAACCTTGATTCTCTGACTCTCCGTGTGCCACTTGGTTTGTCCTAGGGACCACCCGCTGTAACACTTGCTGTAACACTTATAAATCTGATTTAATTACAAGAAGTGAAAGCACATACTTGAGTGCCTTCAGCATCTGCGTGTGGCTTCTCAGGCTACTGAAAGTAGAAGGAAATATTGTGCATCTCTTTCTAGAGACTCAATGCACAAATATTTCTTTGCAAGAACAATGGTCAATGGTAAACTCATTAATTAGCTTTTCCCATGGATCCTTAATATTTTTTCCTCCACTTCACTTCCTGCAAAAGAAATGATATTAGACAATGAGGAAGGAATTGAGGAGGGGGGTCTTTATTATTATTATTTTTATGTTTAGGGTATCAATTTTTAATAAAAGTCATATTATATTTAACTGAAATTTTTTTGCAGTCTCATGACAGCTATCTAGAGAGATTTCAAAATCTTGACTGGAGTACACACAGTAATTAGGAGGTATTACTAGGTTAATTAGAAGCTGTGCCTCTTAATGATTCAAAACTGTTCAAGGGAGAAAATTGCAAGTGAAGAGAGTTCAGGGAGAGGATTTGTCTCTAAGAGCTTCTCTCCTGTGAAGGTCATATTATTGTTACAGTGAGATTTGCTTGTGTTCTTGTTCATTATGCCTCCTTTGTATCAGCTGTGTTAAGTAAACACTGATGTATTTATCAACATAATTTCTGTCCATTGACGAAATTAAAGCTAAAATACTAAACTAGCTTTGACCCTGAATTCATTAATTGGTTTCCTTGAAATCCAGTCCTCCCCAGTACTCTTTCCACTCTTGGACTGATGCCTTCTTCTGGTCTCCTTCGCTGGATCCTCTTCCTCTGCCTGCTCTTGCTGTGTTGCCACACCCGAGTACTCTCTGCATGATGTAACACCACCTGTGTCCTAAGGTCTAGAAACCGCTTTCCCTAGACCTTTCTAGGAAAAATGTCAAGACTTTCTGGTGAGCTCCTATTCCACATGTCTGTTGATGCCTCGCTGACCTCTCAGACTCAGTATATCCAAGTTGAAAGCATAGTCCTCCCCCTACCTGCCCCAATCTGTCACTCATTTCTGTAAATGGCCACCAAGTCCTTCAAGCTAGAAGCAGGGGCATCAACTCTGACTTTTCCCTCTCCCTCATACAGCAAATCCATTCAATCATCAAATCCTGTAGATCCTGTCTCCATAACTCTTTCAAATCTATCTCTTCCTTTTCAATTCTGCCAGTGCTGCTGTTGGTCCCTGGTTCTGTTTCTGGCCCAAGGTGCTTAGACAACTTCAGTCTCCGGGCAACCCACTGAGGGCATTAGGAGCAGGAACGTTCCTCTTTCCCTGTCTTTGGTTTCTTTCATGCAGTGAGAACAACTAGTAAACTAAGCTTGGTATTGTGGATATGGTTTTTATGGACATCGACTGGATTGGAATCCTTGAGAGCATCAAAAGAGCTGCAGTGCCCCAGAACTTCTCAAACACACTGGCAGTTCCCATCTGGTACTCCCTCTGGGTAGTCTCACAGAGTTACCTGCTCATGTATGAGATTCTATTTGTAAGGCTGGTGGTAGGCACCCCTCCCCTCCCTAAAGAAGAAAGAGTAACCACACCTAAATGTTCACCCAGATAAGAGAAGTTTGGCTCCTGGAATCCACACATACCACCAGCCCCTCCTACTTCTCAATACCCTCCCTAAAACTCTTCATGCCAGAAAAACTCCCATCCCCCAACTCTAAAACATATATAAGCCCGCTCAAAACTCCTGGGCGGCGCGACTTCTCGGGCCCCACCTCTCGGGACCCGTGAACCTCACCCGGGGGGACCTCGCCTGGGAGCGCTCTTTTTCCCCTTCCCCCAGTAAAGCCTCATTGCTTGCCCTTTTCACTCTGCTCGTCTTTCTTTCTCTGGCGCTGACCATCCAAAAACCTTTACGTTATTTATTTTTAATTATACAAGTAGTAGATATGATTAGAGGAGAAACATCAATTCCTACAACAAATTCTAACTACTTGTGTCTGCATCCATGTATTCTGTGTTCTGTCTGATTTTGTATATAAGACCAATCCCTCTGCCTGTGTCCTGAGCCTAGTTTCTTTCACTGTTTCTACAATTATTTGCTGTCTTTCTTGTATCACCTGGTTCAGGGAAAGAGAGCTCATATTGCCAGTTTTCAAATCATGGCTCTGTAACTTGTGTTAAGTGTGACTTTGGGCACATTTATTGACTTCTCTGTGCCTCAGTAACTTCAATGCTGAAACGGTGATATTTTCATAATTAAATAAGCAATACAAGAAAGTATGTGGGCTGGTGCCTGGCACAGCAAATGCTGAATAAATGTTAGTAAGCACATTATTAAAAATCATTTGCAAAAGCTTATAACATGCCTTATTATCATGCATTGACAAATATCCCGTGGGCTGAAGTTTCCCTCTAGCTATTGCCCTATTTTCATCCCTGCTTCATAGCAAAATCACTTGAAAGAGTTGCCCACACTTGCTGTCTCAGTTTCATTTTCTTTCCCTGCTTAACTCTTTGGAATGGGGCTTTTATCCAAAGCCCTCTCCTGAATCAGCTTTATCACACTTATCAAGGTCACCAATGATTTATATCATGTCTGAGTCAATTGTCGATTCTCTCTCCTTGTCCCAGTTGACCTTGCAACAACACTTGACATGGTTGATGAAATGCTTTCTTCTTTAGGCTCTGGTGACACTGTAAGTCTGTTTCCCCTGCCTTTTGGGGCCCTGCTTCTCAGTCTTTCTGATGGCTTCTGTCCTCTCCTCTACTAGACCTCTAAATGCAGGAGTCCTCCAGGGCTCAGTCTTTGGCCCTGCTCTTTTTAAAATCTATATTCTTGTCCTACCTGATCTTGTAACCAGCTCCATGAACCCCTATATGTTTTTTATAATCCTCTCCCTTAATTAACTACTTGACCATTTGAATTGTTTCCCAGAAATGATGGACTTGAACTCCTGGCCTCAAATGATCCTCCCACATGGGCCTCTCAAAGTGCTGGGATTATAGACATGAGCTACCACACCTGGCTTAAAATGTTGAATTTTCTACAAGACACAGGAGTTGAGATTCTGAAGGTCCCAGGGCAGATTTCCTGCCGCCAAGATTGACCATCCCCCCCAACCTGCCCCCAATGCATGTAGCCCCTTGTGAGATACACCATGACCTGCCACAAGGCACATAGCCCCCCCTTTAAAAGCCCATGATCTCCCTTCGTTGGAGAGATGGATTTGAAGCATCTTCTCCTGTTTTCCCAACATCTGCCATGTGAAAAATTCCTTTCTTCCTTGGCAATCCTCATTGTCTCAATAATTGGATATTTGTGCAATAAGCAACTGGACCTAGACTGAAACCCCCTTGTGGTTTCAACAACAATCTGGCCTAACTTTAGATAACATCTGTATGTTGGTGAATCTTCAGATTTATATTTCCAGTGCAAATCTTTTCCCTGGGCTCCTCAACTCAGATATGGAGCTGATTATTGGGCATTACCACAGGGATGTCTAATAGACATCTTGGATATAACATGCCCAAAATAGAGCTATTAACTCCTCTCTTCCAAAATTGCCTTCCTCCCAAGTAAATGGTACCACCATCCCTACCAGGTTCAAGCTTAGGAATCACCCTGGATTGTTTCCTACCTTTGTCAGGTTTCAGTCTGAAATGCAGTTCTTGGTGCACTCATGGTCAAAGAATGACCAGACACATCAAAGTAAGGCAAACATGAAAATGAGGTTTATTGAGGAGAGAAAGATAGGATTATAGAGCAAGAGCAAGATACAGGTTTACAGAGCAAGATACATATGCCTTGGATGACGAACGGACCCATTGTTGAAGCAAAAGGAGAGCAAAAGAAGGGGTCACAAAAAGGGCCTGGTTATGGTCTGCACATTGTTTTATGGTGCCTGGATTGGGACCTCTCTCATGGTTCGGAGGTCACCATGGAACCACTTTGATTGGACAGTCGGGGGTTGCATGACCTGAGTCTTAACTATGCATGTGGGTTGTTCTAGGTCAATTTTCAGACTCTATGGTATCTATGCTGCTGGGCCCATGGGCTAGAGAGTCCTCTGTATTCTTCTGCTGCCAGGTATGGCAGTCGCTTGGGAGATTAGGCTGGGGTAGGACCAAGATGGGGGCCTTCTTCCCAGGTGGGGCAATTGCACCAAAGCAACAGCACCCATTTTTGTCCCTAGGAGACCTGGAATCCCTCGCTGTCTACCTAATACCTTCATGCCCTATTAAACTCCGCATCATCTCTCTCTGCAGTACAGTCCCTGACTCTGCTTTTGTTCTCCTCCTATTAATCTCCCTGAGTGATCTTTCTAACACATAAATCAAATCATGTCACCCTTGATTAAAACCACTCTCAAACTTCCATTATACATAGAAAAAATTCAATCTCTTTGCCTCACATGATCTTGTTCTTTCCTAGCCCTGGGACCTTACCTTCTTCTGCTCTCTTGCTTGCTCTCTTTACTATAACCGCACTGGATTTCTTTGGCCTTTAACATGCCAAACCCATTCCATGTTAGTGCCTATGTGCTAACTGTTCCTTCTATAGGGATGTTCTTTTCCTGGATCTGTACATGGATGCTTCCTTCTCATCATACAGCTATCAAGTGAAACATAGTAATCAGTATCAATAGAATCCCCTATATTTATTTACAATTCTTTAATTAAAACATGTAGCTTTTTTATTGATCTGTATTTTATTTTCATAATTTTTATGAAGTAGAGGTCTAACTTAATTTTATCCCCAAAATTTGGCCTTTTGTTCCAACAGCATTTATTTAATAGACAAATAACTTCTCCACTGATTTGAAATGCCAATAGCAGACACCTACATTGCTTGTACTAGCATTTCTTGTGACAGAATTGGTGAATGTACTTAAGAATCTAGATCCAGATTTCACAGGATAGCCAGCAATCCCTGTGCATTGTGGTTAAGGTTTATATCTGGTTAAAAATACTCTACACCCCAAGAAATTTTTAATTTATATTGGCATCTACTATGTAAATAAATTTATTAAAGAACAACTATGATTATCTTGTGAGCATTACCTTTTATAAGGAATATTCAAGTTAAATCTCTGTGGGTTTGAAGTTGTTACCCAACTCAAATTCCCTTGATCCCAATTTTGAATCTCCTCATCTGTAAAATAACTTTTCTAGCCCTTTCAGCTCTAAATCTTATGATTCTAGATGTGGGCTTCTTAAAAGCTTTTCCCTTTTATTTTTGAATGAACTGTACTCTTGTATATGGATATCAAAGATATTCTAGTTTCTGTACTATAGTCTTTGTTTTAGAGATCAAAGTATATGAATTCAAGTATTTCTAGGTTTTTTTTTCTTTTTTTACTGGAAAAGCATTTGTCAACAACAATGATTTTGATGTTTGTTGTTAGAACTTTGTGGTTTTAAACTTTCGCTTATATCCATTTTTCTATTTTTTGTTCTTTTGCTCTCTCTCTCTCTTTTTTTTTTTTTTTTTTTTTTTTTTTTTTTTTTTTTTTTTTTTTTTTTTTTTTTTTTTTTTTTTTTTTTTTTTTTTTTTTTTTTTTTTTTTTTTTTTTTTTTTTTTTTTTTTTTTTTTTACCTTGGTTGCTATGTTTCTTTTTAATATATGACAAGACAAAATGTTGATAATAGTTGGTACCCTGGGAGTATGCCAGAGTTATACAAACTTTACTCTTTTCTCCCTATAAATGCTGGAAATTTCTGATCTTTACAGCTGAAATACAGAAAAATCAATGTTTGCTCAAGGTCATTTTTTTAAAAATAGCTGTGTGAATTTGTACCTTCTTTGGCCAATTTCCATACTGAACAGCTCAAAATGCTCCACTATGTGACTTCTCTGTTGCCCTCTAAGAAAAAGGTCTAAATATTTTAAATGGAAATAGCAAGGCTATTATGTAGAAGTGTGGTTATAAAGCAGAATGTCATTTTGATAACAGAAAGCAAAAAAACTCCTGAACAGAGCCTGGCTCCCCTATTCTCAGTGCTAAATAAATAATGCATTCTCCAAAGCCTGTATCTTTGGATGAAAAACTACTTTTTGGTAAGGAAGAAAGGCATTTCAACTCTATTATTGGCCTTTGGACTGTTTCTGTTTTTCCACCAATTCTGAAATTGCAGTCAATTAGATACTTCTTCTTATGACAGATTGGAAACCAGAAGGGAGCTTTATGAATTCAAACAGAGAAATTTGAGCTAAAAATGTCTTTAAAATACTTCTTTGCACATTTTCTCTTTAGAATTTACAGAGTACATTAATTTTCTGATATAATTAATTATGAGATGTTTTAGGCTTAGCTTTATGTAAATTAATAGTAGGCGTACTTTAATTTGAATATCTACCTATTTTTAAATTTATATATTTATGTTAATCATTTGCATTCTGTTACACAATTGGTAGGTAGACTGGGTTGGGATGGGACTTATAACTGGTTTCTCACATTTTCTCCTTGACTATTAATTCCTAGTTTCTTAGACTTGATGCCTTGTTGAAAATCTATGATAGCTAAACTTTTTGAGTTTGTAGCACCATTTGGATTCATCTAAGTCCATACTATAAAAATGATACATTTCTTTTTATGGTTGGGCATAATTTTTTTGGTTTCTGGTGGGCAAAACTCCCATTTCAATATCTTTATTTTGAAATAGATATTTTAAATCCAATAAGTATCAATCTGGGAAAGCAACGCTCATGTTTGAAACATTTAGTGGATGGGGAATTTAGTGGACGCTGTTTTGATGTCCTGCCCAGATCTAAAAATGTCTTTAAAATACTTCTTTGCACATTTTATCCTTAGAATTTATAGAATACATTAATTTCTGATATAATTAATGATGATATGTTTTAGGCTTAGCCTTATGGAAAGTTTAGTAGGCATACTTTATTTTCAATTTCTACCAATTTTAAAATTTGTATATTTATTTTAATCATGAATTTAAATCCCTGGTTCAAACTCTGCTTCTAGAGAGCCTGAGCTATGATGGTTGGGACCTGAAGAGGAATCCTGGGAAGTAGGCTCTAAGGGATTCTGCAGTTGAATCCCTTCCCAGGCAGCTGACAATGAGTCTCTGTCACTGGTTGTGGGTGAGGTACTGAAGTCCCTGGTTTGTAGCAACTGTGCAGTTGTTAAGCATTTTACTTGTGGTGAACTGGGGTGGGATACAAGTGGAAGATGCAGTGGTTTGTGCATTTGAGAGGTTCAAAAGCAACAGTATTATAAGGACTCAATTGGGTGCCTGTTGCTAAATGCCCTTCATGTTCATGGCAATCAATCACCAGCTCATGTTAAAGTGTGAGAGTCAAAGGTCTTCCTTGGCAGCAGTTAAAGAGACCCTCATGTCCTGCTGTTTGAGGGATGACAGAGTTAAAGGCTATCACAGGACCCAATTTTAAGAGTGACAGAACTTTGAAAAAGCTGAATTCTTGGCCTAGCCAAGTCTTCTATGACCAAGTCAGATCCCTGTTAGGGAGGGAATGAAACTCTGAGATTTGGGATGGGGGTAACTGGGTAAAGGTACTTGAGTACCAGAATCCTCAGAGTCCTCTGAACTCTCGAGACTGCAGTAGTCCCCTTTGCTGGCAGACAGAGTCCTCCCACTTGCTCGAATACTATGGAGAAGCTGCATATGATAGAAGTGCCTTCAGAACAATAATGGCCATCTTGGGATTGTCTCCATCCCTCTTCCTAGCCACGAGACCAATAACTAAGGTCAAATCTCAGAATGACTTAACTGGGGAAAGGCTAAGCTTGCTGTTGGAGGGAAGAAATTATATGCAAAAGAAGCTACAGGGCCTGGCAAAATCTAGGAGAGTGTGCCTGGGAATGAATCCTGAGGGTGCTGGATTAAGGAGGATGGACTTTAAAGCTGAATAAGGAATATTTTTTAAAAATATGGGATACTTTCTTTTGATACAGGATTTAACACCCTGGTAAGGACCTTGGAAAGACTTTTTTTTGTTTTGTTTTGTTTTTCGTTTTTATTTTTTAGACAGAGTCTTGCTCTGTTGCCCAGGCTAGAGTGCTGTGGCATCAGCCTAGCTCACTGCAACATCAAACTCCTGGGCTCAAGCGATCCTCCTGCCTCAGCCTTCTGAGTAGCTGGGACTATAAGCGCATGCCACCGTGCCCGGCTAATTTTTTCTATTTTTGGTAGAGACGGGGTCTCGCTCTTGCTCAGGCTGGTCTCAAGGTCCTGAGATCAAGAGCTCCTCCCCTCTCGGTCTCCCAGAGTGCTAGGATTATAGCTGTGAGCCACTGCACCTGGCCAAAGACAGTTCTTATATTCTGCTGTGATGGGTCTTAGAAGCTTGGAAAAAAATGACGCCCCCATTAAATTGGTCTGTCAGAACTGCTATGCCTGACTCTGGAGGAACTGCAGTGAAGCCCCTCCCTCAGCTCACACTATGGCTTGATGGGAAGTTTCCTACTATCATCTGGTGAATGTGGGAAAATCCAAGCCTAGTTTATGGATGGGTATCCTGGTATATTGGTGCAAATGAAAATTAACTGCTGTTGTACGTCATCCCTATTCCAGAGTAGTTTTGAAAGATAATGGTAAGGAGAAACACTACCTATGGGCAGAGCCCTGGGCTGTGCAAATGGTCATCCACTGTGTAGAAGGAGAAGCAGCCTAGGATAAGGATATATATGAATTCGTGAGCAGTGGCAAATGGCTTAGCTGACTGGTTGGGACCTGGAATATGCACGATTGAAAGGTATGAGACAGGGAGTTTTTGTGTAGAGGCATGTGGGTGGACATATGGGAGTAAGGAATGAAGTGTGAATATCTTTGTATCACAGGCTAGTTAGTATGCAACAGAAAACATCTACTAGGGAAGAGTCATTAACCAACCAGGTGGACAGAATAACTTGGGCACCTCAGTGCTTGTGCAATGAGCTTATGAATGGAGTAACTATCATGGAAGATATGGGCGTATGTATTGACCTATCAGCATGGGGTCTCTCACGTTCAGGGTGATCTAGCTGCTGCTGCTGCTATCAACAAGAGTTTGGTGCTGAGTTCCAGAGATGGCAATATTCCTCAAGGTGAGCAACCACTTGGTGACAGTTGACTTCATTGACCCCCTATGCTGTGGAAAGGGCAACAATTTGCTTTGACTGGAATAGATACATATTCTGGTTTGGGGTTTGTCCTTTCCACCTCCAGAACCACCATCAGTGGGCTTACAGAATATTTGACTTATCAACATGGAATCCTACATAACATCACATAGGACCAAGGGACAGACTTTACAAAAAAAGGTGTGATGAGAGATTTGTAACTATGGGATCCACTGATCATACTTTATCCCACATCATTCAGAAATTGTTGGACTGAAGATGTCAGCTGAATCCTCCAGGAAGCACATGCTGAGATTGAACAGGAGTGCAGAGGGTGTTGGAAGGGGCCAATGCCTTTGGAAGATTAAAGGGGGATGAAGCAGAATCGGGGAGGGAAGCTTTTAGACTAGAATGCAATCTGACATCTGTGAGAATAGAGGGGAGGAAGAAGGATTGGGAGGGCGCGACTCAGACCACACTGTAGATTACACAATCAATGGGGAGCCCCAGAGCAATGGCTGTACTTTATAGCCCCACTCTAGGCAGAAATGCTTAGTCATTGGCTCCTGGCTGCTGGGAAAAGGATGGCCTTGACTCAAAAGCTGGGGCAAATCTCGCAGGCACTGATAGCTGCAGGCTGTTACCTAAATGCACTCCTTGCAGCTGAAGGGCAAATTATTTCTCAGAGGGAGAGCTGAGCTGCTTGTATCCATGGCTGCCACAGTCTGCACCTTGTGCCATGTGGATCCACATGTTCAAGGAGTAGCTCCTTTAGGGCACCAGTGGCCTCTCTTCATGAGGGGACACTTAGAAAGCGGAAGTTAGTGAGATGACCGATTACTCTCATAGCTGCAGTTGGTATTGGTGCTGTACCTGGTACTCACTTTTTTTCTTTTATGCCATCCATCCTAAATTTCCTTGCTTTCAGCTGTTGTTTTTTCTGGCCTTGGTGCCATTTCTGGTTGTGTGACCCAAACTCTTCATTCCTGAGGGGTCTGAGCCCCTGATAAGTCCATCCTTCTCAAGTTGGGGCTGTTGTCCACTTACAGTCAAAATTGGGCAAGGGAGCACTAAGAGATGTCCAAGTGGATCATCTGAATTCCATATATATTTCTTCTTTTCTCCACCTCTACCTGATAAATGCTATTATCCCTGTTGTGATGGTGACTGCTCTTCTTGTCTGTTGTTCTCTGGACAGAATAAGTTCAAAGTGCCCAGGTTCCAGTCATAGCTTATAGTTCAATGGAACCTTTGTTATGTTCCCTGGCAAGAGCGTGCCCTCATTTGTGGAGCTTTTGACCCTGCAGAGCCCAGAGTTGTGGGAACAGGAGGCACAGAATGCTCCAGTGGGACATTGGGAATGATGGAAAGCAGGGCTGTTTCTGTTCCTATGCCTTGGTTCTTGGATCCATATATTCTTACTGGAGCCCAGAGGTCTCTGATTCAATGTCCATATTACATCCTAAAGGCTGAACACCCATCCTCACAGAGTTCTGCCTCTGAGATGGCACTGCAGCTTAAGGGTGGAGGGCAGGGGTGAAGCTCATGGTTGAATACAATAGGTTTAAAGAAAAACAGCATAGAGAACATAGCTTCCAGTTTCTCCTCTCAGGACAGGCTGGTTCTCAGGCCACCTATAGCCAAGGAGAAGACAAGAAGTTTCTTGTTTGGGTAAAAGGTCCATATATTGATATTTGGGAATGTCTCAATGAATGTACAACTCTCTGCTGGTGGAGAGATATCTTTTAAAACCAGATTATCTGATATATTTGGACACTTAAAAAATAATACTGGTACGTATGTGACAGATATGATGGAGCATGTGGGAAAAAATTAAGCACAGTACATAGAAATCTAAGGAAGTTGATTTTTTTATACCACTTACTACCTTCTAAATGTAATCATTTATTGTGTTTATTATCTCTTGCTGGAAAGTCAGAGCCAAGGGACCAAGGATCTTTGCCTGTTTGTTCACAACTATATCCCCAGTGCTTAGAATAGAGCCTGGTACATAGGAAAGCTCAAGAAATACCAGTTGAATAGACAAACAAAAAGCAAACATAAACAAAGATATAAGCAATTCTTAGCTCTGGGAGAATTTACATATAACCGAAATCAAACCACATTATGATATAATAGTCATAAAATATAATATTATAAATCAGGCCGGGCGCGGTGGCTCACGCTTGTAATCCTAGCACTCTGGGAGGCCGAGGCGGGTGGATTGTTCTGAGCTCAGGAGTTCGAGACCAGCCTGAGCAAGAGCGAGACCCCCTCTCTACCAAAAATAGAAAGAAATTAATTGGACAGCTAAAAAATGTATATACAAAAAAATTAGCCGGGCATGGTGGCACATGCCTGTAGTCCCAGCTACTCGGAAGGCTGAGACAGTAGGATTGCTCGAGCCCAGGAGTTTGAGGTTGCTGTGAGCTAGGCTGACGCCACGGCACTCGCCCCAGGCAACAGAGTGAGACTCTGTCTCAAAAAAAAAAAAAAAAAAAAAATTATAAATCATAATATGTGATTTTAATATTTATAACAATATAACATGTAGTTTAATATAAATATATAATTATAATATTAAAAATAAGTAATAATATAATTTTAATGTTTATATTATAGTTATAAATTATTCATTAGATTTTACAATTCTAGTATGAGTATATAATTAGCACAATATTATAATACACATTTTTATATTATATAAGTATACCATAATACATAATTGTAATCCTAAAATAATTATACAAAATTTATGTAACAAAAGAAATGAAATAATAATACTTAACTGCAATAAAATATTTTTATATAATTCTTTTAAAAAAATTTATTATTTTTTAAATTGATATAAAATTGTATGTATTTACTGTGTACAACATGATGTTTTGAAGTATATATACACTGTGAAATGTTTAAATCTAGCTACTTAACATATGCATTGCTTTATACAGTTATTTTTGTGGTGAGAACACCTAACATGTACTCTCTTAGCATTTTTCAAGAATACAATATGTCATCATTAACTATAGTCACCATGCTGTACAGTAGATCTCTGGAACTTATTCCTCCTGTCTAACTATAATTTTGTATCCTTTGACCAACATCCCCCCAACTCCCCTGCCCTCCCCCTGAATTGTCCCATCCTCTGGTAACCACTATGCTAGTCTCTATTTCCATGAGATCGATGTTTTTTAGAGTCTATATATGAGTGAGATCATGCAGTACTTGTCTTTCTGTGCCTGCCTTACTCAATTAACATAATGTCCTCCGGGTTCATCCATGTTGTTGCAAATGTCAAGATTCCTTTTTTATGGCTGAATAGTATTCCACTGTGTATATATACACCACATTTCCTCAATCTATTCATCTGTTAATGGGTGACACTTAAGGTTGATTACGTATCTTGGCTATTGTGAATAGTGCTGCAATAAACATGGGAGTGCAGATATCTCTTCAACATACTGATTTCATTTCCTTTGGATGTACACCAAGTAGTGGGATTGATGGATCTACATAATTCTAATAATGTGAATATACACTTTAGATTTAAACATAAATTGTCATATTTACTATATTTGGAGGTTTATGAAAAGGTGGTAAGAATTTAAGAGATCTAAATCATCATTTACCATATTTGGAAGTCAGTAGGTAATTTCTGAAATTTTTAAGTGAGTAAATGGCAGAATAAACATATTATTTAGATATATGAAGGCAAAAACCAGAAGAAACACTTTAAGCAATTGAAAGTGTTTGATCCTGGAGAGTTCAGCGGGTATTTTGAAGAAGTGAGAGAAATGATTCTTATTTCTCATTATGAGCCTTTTAGTATATCTGATTCTTCAACTATATGTTCATATTACTTTGATAAAGATACCAATTCATTTAATCAATTCTCCAATATATGAGGAAGGCACTGTGTAGGTTTTGTAATCATCTCAGACTTCATCCTAGAATTGTATTAATGACAATGGAATCCAGTCCTTGGCATGGTTTATGTCCTACATGCTTTGCAGAACTAGGACTTCTGGGTGTCTGAGTGTGTAAGATGGTGGGTTCTGAAGTGGAGGTTCTGGAAGGTGTCAGTGGAAGGCTGAACATTTGACAGTGGCCTGTGAGCTGAGAAGAATATTTCCAGCAATTTTCCCAAAATTTCTGGTGATATATGTTTGCAGGATGTGTATCCACCATGACGTCTAAGGCTGTTTTTTATCTTCAAAACTCTCATAATGTCTTGAAATATAGTTAGCATTGACGGATACTTGTTGAATGGGGTTGAATTATTTGATAAATCCTGAGGAATAAACTCTACCTTGGGCTCCTGTTTTGTCTTTTTGGTGTCACATTGACCTCATTAAAAAATTAATTTAGTTACCATAATATAAGAAGACATATTTAGCTAATATTAATATAATGCAGTCCAATTCTATGACAGTAATGGAAAAGGAAGGAAGTATACCTCACTCATAGAAACACTTATTTTAACAGCTTCCATGAATGGGTTTGCTCTTGCAGACAATTACGATTATGCTCCTTTGAAATTACATTTTCCTTAACAAGCTCAAAGCACTTTCCACACTAAAATTCTCATGGCAGAGTGACAAAGGTACTAAGTCCCAGGAATTCTTATGCATATTTTATAGATGGGAAAATAGAAAAGGTGGAACAGGGCGGCCACTTAAGTGGGGGGAGATGTAGTGAAATGCTAGTGGAGTTTACAGCCAAAGGTTGGTCTTCATTCTCCAAATCCTTGCTCTACCCTCTGCAGAGCTTCACCTGACCTCTATCTGGCATCTTCTATCAGTTCCTGAGCAAGGGCTCTTTAATATTACTACTTTCTGTAGTAATATGTTACTATATTTTCAGTCGCCCATTTGTTTTACATTCTCCGAAATCCTTTTCCTTTGCATTTTTTTCCATGGCCTATTTTCTTTTTTCACTTTCTTCTCTTGCGTTTATTCTCCAGCCCACTGGAACATTTAATTCTCTCCCTGTCCCTTTTCCATAACCTAAATGATAGCCTTTATTCTGATCTCTGGTGAACTAAGAATCCCCATTTGGATTAGGGCTAAAGTATTGAGACTGTAATTGAATTATGAATATAGTGCTCTAATGTTATTATTTTGAGAAAGGACAAAGGACAATAGCTGGGTAGGTGACTCCCAAATGAGAGATGGGGTACTGGGTTGTGAAAAAGTTGTGGGATTTGAGAGGCCCTGTGGAGACAGAAAAGAAATGATAAAGCTTCAGTAGTAAGTACTCTTGGGGCAAAATATATCTGAAACCTAGCAGGAGACCCATATAAAAAAGACAGCATCCTCTGGATCCAAGGGAAAGGAGAAAGAGTTCTTGCATTAAAGTGAAGTATGAATGAACCATTAGGAAAGGAGAGATCTGCCCACTTGTAGTTTATATCTGAGTGTTCCCTGAATTGTAACCAAGTAGATTGCATAATTTAAATAGCTGATCCTCTGTGCATTACCACTAGAGGATATAGGTAAAAATGGAAGAGGGATAATACCATGGATTGCAGAGAAACCACTATTGGATGGGAAGTCTCCACTTTCTGTGCTGTAGGAGTCAAAAAACACCACAGTTGCAAATTCCTTGGAGAATTAAAGACATAAGTAAGTAGTCTCAACTTTCTAAGACCTATGTCGTCCCAAGAATCTGTTGATTCTGTGCTACAATTAGCAGTGAATGATTTTAAGTAAAGCCTAATATGATTATCTTTTCTTTCCTTCTGCAGACCACAGTTTTCAAGTTGGCTGGTAGAAACAGGAGTCAGGTGGTAGATAGGAGATGTACGGACAACTGTATGCTGGTAATGACCACTGTTTGTGGAGCTCCTTCCATTTCAGTGTTATGCTGCATCATATGTTCAATGTGTGTTTATAAGTGAGGTCTGATATCATAATAGCTTAATAAATCTTACTTCTCAAGGGATTGATATTCTTGAATATGATAAGAGCAGTTCCAGAACAACACCTGAATGGGATCTCTCTTAAAGATTTGCAAATGTGACTGTAACAGAGAAGAATGTATAATTTCTTATAACACTCAGAGTTGAGAGTAGCTTTCATTTTCATGTTCTATTTCTTTTAAAATGAATTAACAGGATAGGTCTTGGGGATGGACTTCCAGGACAAGTGTAAGGGTAGAGATTAATAAATGTACAAACACTTGTGTATGTACTGTCAGTGCTCTGCCTGGATCCTGGAGTCAATTCCAGTTACCTATGAATGGTCTCCTTAGTGTGCTCTCTCTCTCTCTCTCTCTCTCTCTCTCTCTCTCTCTCTCTCTCTCTCAGGGCTGCCCTGAGGCTGCTGGAAATGGCTTTGCCTTTGCACAAAGGGAGCAGGGAGTGCCTGCAGATTCGACTCCCCAGGAACAGCCCTTCACTAATGACTGACAGGTGCGAGGTAATAAATACCCAAACTCCCTTTCCCCTCATGGGACAGCCGCCTACACTATCTCCAGAGATCCCCTGTGGGATTGAACTAAAGTTATATTCTCAAAGACTTGGCTTGAAACTCACCCTAGCATGGCTTCCTTCCCTATCATGTCTCCTTTCCCCATTTCCCTACTGTTTGCTCCATGGAATACTTCCTAATAAATTGGTTTTACAGGAGTCTGCATCTCAGTGTCTGCCTCTGGGGATCCCACCTCAGATACTTACCATATGGAATTGAAATTATTGTATTGTGGTTCTAAATATGTTTCCATTCTCTGACTTTGCTCTTGTCAACATTATTGCTTCTTTTTCCTTCAAAAAAAGCTCAAGGGTCTTTTATAGAGTTTTAAGACAGGCAGGCATTTAAAAAAATTTATAGCATATTTAAGTTAACCTCCAATTTTTCCTATTATTAGGTTATTTGCTAATAAATAAGAGACTCAACTTATTTTTATACTTGGGAAGGGAATTTCTCCTTCTCCTTAGCATTCAAATTCATGAATCTGCTTTGTAAACAAGTTACTTCCTATAGCACAATTTATTTTAGTGGGTTGGACACAGCACTAAAAATATATCTGGTATTTGCACAAACCTATAAATATAAGAA
>RJWJ010011480.1:0-44302 GCA_004363605.1 Indri indri
TATCAAAAAGCAAGTGAGGAATTCATTCATAGAATGTGCTGGTTAGGGATCTTTATAGAAGCCTGATTTTCCTACCACTAAGTTTATATGCTTTCACCATTTGTTGTTCTCAAATTCAAGAAGCCATGCTAATGCTAACAAGGTGGCTGGCTTGATAGATCAATGGAAGAGGGAGCCTGGAGTATTATCTACTTTGGAAAGGTAATTTAAAACTAAATCTGCCTCTACAAGTGAGTGTTCTCTTTGGGCTTAGAAGCTTTACTACAGGGGAGCACTACATTAGTTTGCCAACAGCAGGGAAGACTAAGGCTAAAACCCAAAAGGATAAGACTTAGACAAGAATGAACATGTGGCTCTGAAGCTTTAATCACCAAGAAAGGAAAATATAGTTGCAGCTAGTAGATAAACAGTTCTGCTTTATAAAAAGCCCAGATGAGTATAAACTTGGTTATAAGATAATCTAGTTAAAAACATAGCCATTTAAAGGAGCAAATCAGTTTTACATGCTTAAATGACAACAGTAACACTCACCTAATGAGAGGTAAGACTAAAGAGAAAAATTCAAACAATGTAATAAGTTGGTGCAATAATCACCTATAAAGTAGGTTTCCTGAAGTATTTTATTAGTATCTGTGGTAAAGTTAAGAGGCAGGATTTTAGGCACCAAGTTTAAAAATGGTTGGGCACAGTCATTGCCAATGATATTAAAAGTTGTAAAGGTATAAGGAAACAATTTCTTGCACAATCTTGGAGCATCATATGATTCACATTATAATGGAATTTTCATGGTAAAACTGACAACCCGTTGGTGATTTTTCTCACTTTCAACATAAGATTGCAGATCTCTATTTTTAAATAGGGGTAAAGTGCAACTTGTTTTTACAAGAAGAGCTATTATAAAATATTTTCAATTTTTGAAATGTTATCTTATTGCCTGACTATACATGTTCCTTTGGAAGCTTTGACCAAAATCCATTATCCATTTGTAAAAAGTTAAGGTTCGGTAATAGAATACACAGTACTCCTAAATGTGCTGATCAAATAAACTTAAGAAAGGTTGATATGCATTTGTTTAACAAAAATAACTACTTAAACAAATGTAGGTAGTCTTTCAGAAAATACGTAAAGAATACATACTTTAAACTAGGGAAGCATTGTTCATTTTGTGAAGTTATAAATTTTATTTATTTATTTATTTTTATTTCAGAATATTAACAGTGTACAAATGTTTTTGTTACATGGATACCTTGTATAATGCTTAAGTCGGGGGATTTTTTAGTGTGCCTATCACCAGAACAGTGTTCATTGTACCCAATAGGTATGTTTTTACCCCTCACCCCCTCCCACCTTCCTCTCTTCTTGATTTCCAATGACCTTTAAACGTCTTTGTGCCTGTGTGTGCCTGTTGTTCAGCTCACAATTATTAGTAAGAATATGTGGTGTTTGGTTTTTCATTCCTAAGATACTTCACTTAGGATAATGGTCTCCAGTTCCATCCAAGTTGCTGCAAAAGATATTACCCAATTCCTTTTTATGGCTGATTAGTATTCCATGGTACATATATACATCACATTTTCTTTATCCACTCATGAATTGATGGGCACTTAGGTTGATTCCACATCTTTACAATTGTGAATTGTGCATTCGAGTGCAAGGTGTCCTTTTGGAAAAATGACTTCTCCTTTGGGTAGATACCCAGTAGTGGGATTGCTAGATTGAACTTCATTATATATTTACTATCATGATATGTCTTCGCATGCCTTAGCTTCATAGCTTGTGCCACTCGTTCCTTCTGTCCTTCCTTCCTTCCTTCCTTTTCTTCCTTTTTTTCCTTCTTTCCTATATATCTTAAGTTTCTTTTATATGCCAGGCACTAAATGAATAAAACATGGACTTGGCTATCTCAGAATTCACGGAAAGTTGAAATTGATAATGTAAACACCAAATTATGGCCCCAAAAGTCTGAAAGTTTGACTTGTAAGCTAAAATATTAACAACAGATTAAAAAGCAAGAAGCTTAAAACAGAACAAACACACACAAAAAAACCCACTTACACTTTTCTTCATTAAATACTGTGCTAAATGCTCTAGCTTGAAAATATTAAAATGGTTAAGTCAATCTTACCCACTTGGAATACACATATATTAGAGGGGAGGTGTGGATACAGATGCTATACTAGAGGATATTTATAAAAAATTTCCCAAGGGTATTGTATTAGTTTTCTGTCATTGCTATAACAAATGACCATGAAACTATTGTCTTAGAAGAATATGCATATATTATTTTATAGTTGATAGTTCAGAAGTTTCACGTGGGTCTCCCTGAGCTAAAATCAAGACACTGTCAGGGATGTGTTGCCTTCTGGACATACTTATTTCATTTCTTTTGCCTATGTAGATGTGTGTGTGTGTGTGTGTGTGTGTGTGTGTGTGTGTGTGTGTGTATTCATACCTATCTATCTACCATCTATCTATATATCTATATCTATATCTACATCTACATCTATCTATCCATCTTCTACCTATATCCCCAGTAGTGGGATTGCCGGATCATATGGTAGTTTTTCATTTATTTTTTTGAGGAAGTTCCATACTCCTTTCCATAGTGGCTATACTAGTTTACATTTTCACCAAAAGTGTGTAAGTGTTCCATTTTCTTCACATTCTCACCAACACTTGTGATCTATTGTCTTTTTATTTTTTTAATTTTTTAAATTAAAAAAAATTAATTTAGGGTCTTACTCTGTCACCCAGGCTGAAGTGCAGTGGCACAACCATAGCTCACTGTTACTGCCAACTCATGTGCTCAAGCAAACTTCCTGTCTCAGCTTTGTGAGTAGCTAAGACTACAGGCGCACATGGCTAATTTATTATTATTATTATTATTATTATTTGTAGAAATGGGGTCTTGCCATATTTCCCAGGCTGGTCTCCAATTCCTGGCCTCAAGAGAACCTCTTATTTCTGCCTCCGAAAGCACTACAATTATAGGTGCGCACCACTGCTTGGCCAGGCCCTCTTGTCTTTTTGTTACTAGCCATTCTAATAGGTATGAGATAATATCTCATTGTGGTTTTAATTTGCATTTTCCTGATGCTTAGCGATGTTGAGCATTTTTTCATATATGTGTTGGCCATTTGTTTGTCCTTTTGAGAAATGTCTTTTTAGGTCCTTTGCCCATTTTTAAATCAGGTTATTTGTCTTCTTGCCATTGAATTTTTAAAATTTCTTTTATTTTTTGGATATTAACTGCTTATGAGATGTATAGTTTGAAATATTTTCTCCCATTCTGTACATTGTCTCTTCCCTCTGTTGATTATTTCCTTGCCATGAAGAAGTTTTTTAGTTTGTTGTAATCTCATTTATCTATTTTTGCTTTTGCTGCCTCTCCTTTTGGAGTTATATCTAAAAAAATCATTGCCCAGAGCAATGTCATAGAATATTTCTCCTATGTCTTCTTCTAGTAGTTTCAGGTCTTACATTGAGTTCTTTAATCCATTTTGAGTCTATTTTGGTATATGGTATGAGAAAAAGATCTAATTTCATTTTTTGCATGTAGATATCCAGTTTTCCCCACATCATTTATTGAAGAAACTGTGTCTTTTTCCCACCATGTGTTCTTGGCATCTTTGTTGAAAGTCAGTTGTCTGTAAATGTGTCGATTTATTTCTAGGCTCTTTATTCTGTTCCACTTATCTATGTGTCTGTTTTTATGCTGGTACCATGCTGTTTAGGTAACTATAGTTTTGTAGCATATTTTGAATATAGGTAGTATGATGCCTCCAACTTTGTTTGTTTTGTCTAAGATTACTTTGGCTATTCAGGGTCATTTGTGTTTCCACACAAATTTCAGGATTTTTTTTTTCTATTTCTGTGAAGAATGTCATTGGTATTTTGATAGGATTGCATTGAATCTATAGATTGCGTTGGGTGATATGGACATTTTAACAATATTAATTCTTCCAATCCATGAACATGGGTTATCTCTCCACTTATTTATTTCTTAAATGTCTTCCATAAATGGTTTATAATAGTCAATGCACAGTCTTTCACTTCTTGGTTAAATTTATTCCTGAGTATTTTAATTTTTGTAGCTATTAGAAATAGAATTGTTTTCTTGATTTCTTTTTCAGATATTTCTGTTAGTGTATACAAATACTGCTAATTTTTGTATGTTGATTTTGTATTCTATAAATTTACTGAAGATGTTTATTAGTTCTAATAATTTTTGTGGTGTCTTTAGGGTTTCTTTATATATAAGATTCTGTCATCTGGAAACAGGGACAATTTGACCCCTTCCAATTTGGATGCTTTTCATTTCTTTCTCTAATTGACAAATTGCTCTGGCTAACACTCTGCCTGAGACTTTCTAGTCCTCTCCTTTAGTATTCATCCAATGTCACCTCATCAGAATAATATTCTCCATCTAATTCAATTAGAAAAGGATTCTCTATCTGATTGAATTCTCATATAATTAAAAATAATATCCCAATTCACTCCCTGACTTCGTTCTTTTAAATTTTCCACATAGCTTTTATCACTCTTTTGTTCACTTATTTATTCTCTTGTATGTTGCCATCCTATCTTTTTCTTCGGTGTAAACTCTATGAGGACAAGGCCTTCATTGCATAACTTGTTCATTATTATACTTCAAATAACTAGTATTTTATGGTTGACACTCAATAAATATTTTTTTAAATTAAAACATGGCATGTATTTAGGAGAAATTGAGCCAGACGTTGGATGGCATCTGATGGGTGCTGTACCAGTGGTAATATTTTAATGTAATATCTGAAAGTAATATTGTATCAGCAAGATTATATTATTTTCCGAAAGTATAAACAAAGATATGTCAATGATAATTTTATTCCTAAACATATATCTTCCTCTCTACCAAGATTAGAACAGAGAGTTGCATATAATAGGCACTCCTTTAAAATTTATTAAGTGAACATGAGACTTATTGCTTGAGTTGTTTTAGACCAGAGTAAGCAGACGACAGCTGTAATCAATCCTTTCAACCACAATATAATCAAAAGAGAAACAACCTTTAGAAATAGGGGAAGATGATCCCATTTGTCTAGTGGTTGTAAAGTTAAATCAACCTTAGATAAAATCCAATTTTGTGTATAAATCAGTATGGAAGTTTAGTGTAGGAGAAAGAACAATGGGTTTAGTGTCAGAAAATGTGATTTAAAGTTTGAGGTTCACTCATTACTAGACTTATGACCTTGAACAAGTTGTTTTTTGTTTGTTTGTTTTTGTGTTTCTGAACTTTGGTTCCCCGAGTAGACTGTAGTAGCATATTTGGGTGACATCAATGAAAATGGGAACTGTGAGGGCCATGCACAATCAGATTTGAGATACTAGCTATTCTGAATGGAGCCAGAAGACATGGATTTGTGAAGTCTAAATCTTTCCAATTATGTTTGTAAGATTATATGCCAAACACTACGTATTGTGGTCGTATTCCTTTTCCATTTGTGGCACTGGAGAACCTGAAGCACAGGATCCAAAGAGTAGGTTAACAATGTTAAGTCATTTGAATACTAACCTAATGTCTGTTCAGTGCCCTTCCAAAAGGATACAATGTGATTGTTACCACAGCATGGAGCCCTTTTGAGCTTTTCCCCAGAGTATCAAATAGCCTTCTCTGTCAGGAAAGGACTTCTGGTCTAAAAACCCAAGTAGATGATGCAACTAGATTTGTGGTGTTACACCAGTAGCATATTTGTATTGGTGCTGCATTCACGGTGGACATTTGTACCCAACTCCTAAAACCTATTAGAGATCTATGTTTTAATCCAACACACTTAGATAGAAAGATATTCTGAAACTTCTCATCTGTTTCCTCTGTATTGTTGAAAATGATCTTTGTAGAATGTAAAACCTCTTTAACTTGTAAAATATATCATTATACTTTGCTTTGAGTAATGTGCAAGTTAATGTCCCTCCCATCTCAATCATAACAATCCCTCAGCCAACTGTAAAAGATCCTTTAATGATTATTTTCTCTGCTTAATGCCTTTTTTCATCTGGAGTTAGACAACTGGAGCTGGAGTGCCTTGCCTATGCACTATCATTTGAGGAAGTTCACATAGTACTAACCAATAAATTAAAAGTGCAATGCAATAAAAATAACATTTCAAATTCGAAAAGGCTTATCTCATGAAAAACTTAAGCTGTTCTAAATTTTCACTATATATAAAACTGTACAATTAACAAGGAACTCAATAGGCTAATGGCTTTAAAATATTCATTTTAGGCTTATAGTTTCCAGTTTGTACATCTTTTGGAGAGCTTCAAGATATAAACACCACAACAATTCATGTAAAATGGTATTTTTTAGTTTGCTAAGTGATTTTGATACCCAAGTCATTTTGAAAAGAATTTCTTAGTATGATAATTAGGCAATAGTTCAATTTATTCCAAATATATAGTGAAAGTCTTCCTAACTATTAATTACATCTTAATAAAGGCTTCCAAGTGAATCAAAATTTTAATGTTTCAAAGGGCTATAATTTTCCTGGTCTTCTAAAGAGAAACTAAGTTAAAGAGAGTGAATTTACTGATAAAATGAAATTCCGACCTCATTCTCCTTTGTGCCTACATTTACACTGGAGCACGGGTGAGAGCAATGAGGCCACCAGTATTGGTTTTAGGGAAAATGGTTTTACTAGTGGGCACCTGCTGGGTTGCTCTTGATCTTTTCCATTTTACTTGCCTTTTCCTCCTGAATTTTGGCATTGCTAAATATCCTGGTATCATTCTACCCTCGCTCTAATCTCGGTAATCAGCCTCTAATTTCCGTAAGTTTAGAAATTGTTTCTTATTCTCTCAGTATCTCCAACAGTATATATAATATAATGTATCTACTACTTAAAAGTTTGACATTTAATTAAATGTGTGTATATGTGAATATGTATCATACAACAAAAAATTTCTGGTCTTTGCCTCAGATTCCTGAGATAGAACTTCTAAACCCTTGGAATTTCCCAAGGGATAAGAGTGTCTTTGTTGATCTTGATGGTCCCCTGGTATCACACCTGAGTGTAGGATCATGAGGTGATTTACGGTGGACTTCTAGATAGCTTATGCTAACAAGATGTACCAGGATGTGGGAATGCTATGCCAGAAAGACAAACCATGTAATAAGATGGTAGGGATTTTGAATCACATGGTTTAAGCCTGACCACATGATATGAGGGAGAGAGGTTGGAGATTGAGTCCAGTCATGTGGCCTATGATCCAATCAACAACAACTACATAATGAAACTCCAGTAAAACCTCTGGACACTGAGTCTTAGACGAGCATCTTGGTTGGGAACATGTCAACGTGCTAGGAGCATGGCATGTCCCAATTCCATGGAAAGCGGACCTTCAGGACCCTCCCAAATCCTATGTGTCTCTTCTTTTGATTTGTCCTGATTTTCATTATTTATAATACTCTGTAATTTTGAGTATAATGCTTTCCAGAGTTCTGTGAGTCATTCTGGTAAATCATTAAACCTGAGGGACTCACGGCAACTTTCAAATATGTAGCAAGTTGGTTAGAAGTGTAGGTGGCCTGGGTACTCCTGAACTCACAGCTGGCATCTAAAAGGAGAGCAGTCTTGTTGGAGACTCTACTCTTAACCTGTGGAATCTGCACTAACTCCAGATAGTTACTGCCAGAATTGAATTGCAGTATTACAGTATTACCATGTGTGTGTATGTAAAAATACATAAATATTTCTATCTTAAAGTCTCTAATTAATGGTGGCAGCAAAGACTCTCAAATCCTTAACTTTTGAAGTAGAGATTTAAACCTTTACTATGAAGTGCTTTTATTGGCATGCCCAATCTTAGAAGAGTCAATACACAGCTGGTCCTGCTAATCCCCTCAGTACACTATCATTCTAGGGTTTCAGGAAGCCTTTTAAAATGTTCTACTACTCTATGTCTGATGAAAATACAAAGCAGAGACTGCATTCACAGACAGAGGACTATGAATAGATTTTTGGGGAAGATAAGAAGGCTTTATCACGATCTATTAATACATTTTGTCCTTCCTATGTCCTCTTCCATTTTGTGACTCGGATTTCTTACTTTCCATTATCTTTTCTCCATATCATTTCCTTTTCAAAAGAATGGACATTATATGCTCATTTCCACTAATGTGTAAACAACTAATGGGGTTTTAAGTGTTCCCTTTCATCTGGGCAGAGTTCTCAGTTTCCTTACCAATATGTCAAGAGACCTCATTCCCCATTCTCACCCTACAAAATTGGTTCTTATAACACAGTTGGACAAAACAGACTTGCCTTCTCTGAACCCTGTCTCCTTCGTTCTTCTTATAAAAGTAGTGAAACAGTTTATTATGTCAGATTCTCTTTTAAATGTTTCATATATATTAACTCTTTTTAATCTTCAACACACTGTGAGGTAGGTGCTGCTGTTTTTTTTTTTTCGTTTTTTGTTTTTATCATTTTGTAGATGATTATGTGCGAGTCAGTGAGTTAAAAGGATTTACCCAAGATCACTTGTCTATTAAGTGGCAGAACCAAGAATCCAGTCAAGGCTATTTTATTCTGGAGCCCACTCTCATTATCACTGAGCTCTGCTGTCTCACATTTTAATATAATAGTATGTTTCTCAGTGCATGGAGAACTGTGCCCTTGCTCTGCCCTAGGAAGAGTAGTAGTTCTTTAAATATGTGTGGGGTTCCTCCTATTTCCATAGTCTTATTTCTCAGCACTTTCCCACATGCACTCTTTCGCCACCACATTGAATTCCTTGCTATTTCCCAAATGCCCACTGTTTTCTCCAACTTCCCACTTGCTTTCTTCTCTGCTTGAAGATCCCTTCCCAATTTCTCCCCACCACTTACTCCTATTAACTCTTTGACTCAGCATGCAAGCTTTCCCTGATGTCCGGTGTGGGGAAATAGCCATTTCTCTGTTCCTTTGGTATCTGCAGGCTTTCATTGTGGCACTTATTGCAGCCTGTGGTGTCTTTCCTTTACCTATGTTTATCTCAGAAGACTAAAACCTACTTGGAAGTCATTTCATCTTACATATCTCTATTTCTCAGCTTAGCACAAATTCTAGAACATAATAACCATTCATTAAAACTTATAAATTAAACAAATTAATGAAACTAGATAATAACATTGCAATATTTCTGAAATTTAAGTTTCAGAAACTTTTTAATTTGTTATATCCTATGCATTTCTAGGAGTTGCGAGAAAAAAGTCATACTCGTGGTGGACTTCCTTGAGGTGTGCTTATGCCATTGCACCTAAAAGTTTATCTTTATCTCAGACATTGGATTGAGGTTACAGTGGAAGAAAAAGTAGGCAAATAATCCTGTCTCCTTACCCAAACTTTCTCAACTTTATCTAGTCTTCATAGAGTTTTAAAATTTCCTGAGTGAAGCCATTACAATTGTCAGATTTTAAATACTTCGAATACACACAAATATCCACACACGTACACAATGTATACATATATGTATACTATGGATATATATCCATTGCATATGTATGTGTGTTTGTTGTGTGTGTGTGTGTGTGTGTGTGTGTGTGTGTATTTCCCCATACCCCCATGTAGAATGTGAGTATCCTATCACGTAAAATTATCTTCTTAACATCATGATACAATTGTAATTAACAGTCGCTTTTAAGGCTCTGTAATTTTTTATACCATCATTTTAACAGCTGTAATTCAGAGATTTTTGGGTTTTTCTTTTTAATGACTTCATCTTTGATTTAGAAATTCAGTGAAAAAGTGAAAAGGAAGAGATATATCCATGATTGCAGAAGAACAATTTCATTTTTGAAAATATTCACATTTATCTCTGTCTGTATATCTTGATCTGTATCTCAGGATGTAAGACTCTGTTTGCAGAGTGAAAGGCTCTGCTACATGGTATGAGTGAGCTATTCTAATAATAAAAGAAGATTCATGCTAACATTAAATCTGTAGCTGTGTGGCACTGACCAGGACAAGCCAACTTCATGGAATCTGCTTAGAGAAGCATGTCAGCCCCTATTTTGTGGGTGTTCCTATCACTTTTTGCCTGAGAGGTGACTGGAGCAGCTGCTAAATAGTTTCTCTATTTCTATGAATTCCCAAAGAATGCCCAAAACTAGTAATTCACAGTTCATGCAGATCATAATATGGCTGCCTTCTGTAAGCCACAGAAATAGTCAAACCCTAACATAGCCAAAAGGTATTTTTGACCTGACATGGCCCAAAAGTACCTGCTGTTGCTCTGAAGACAGGCCTAAGTTTTTTCTAGGACACTTATCATATTGCTAGTGATTAGTGTTCCTCTAGTTACCTTGTAGTTGAAATTCTCTTGTACCTTCTTTGTAGGGTGCAATTCTGATTTTATGTAAATGCATATCAATAGAGATCTTACTGTAATTTAAATTTGGGATTGGTTATAGACCAGTGGTTATATGGTGTTATTACCTCATTAGTTTTGTAAATTGCTAATAACTTTCCATTTACATAGTCTTTACATAATGGATGGAAGTTATCTGACACTGACAACAAAAAATAACAAATGCCATCATTTCTTGAGGACTTAGTTGATAGCAAACTTTGCACTAAGACTTTTAATTGTAGTTGTTCATAAAATTATTATCCCAATTCTCAGATGAGTTTGATGAGATTATATAACTTGTTAACCTACCTAGGGCCACACAGCTAGTAAGTGACAAAGCCACACTTCAAATTCAGGGCTTGCTGATTCCTGTACCCATATTCATAAATGTTATGTACCATAGGGATTGGAAGGCTTAATATTACAAAAAGTAAATATCAGAAAATTAATGACTGCACAGTGAAGAAACATTATTTTTTTTAATTTTTTGCAAATTGTACTCAATCAGGTAGTTCTTTGTTTGCCAAAGAACAATATGATTTACAAATCCATCCCTGTTAATTCAAGGAAAACACAGTATGGTTTCCAAAAGTAGGAGAGTGGCCGGGCGCGGTGGCTCACACCTGTAATCCTAGCACTCTGGGAGGCCGAGGTGGGTGGATCACTCAAGGTCAGGAGTTCGAGAACAGCCTGAGCCAGAGCGAGACCCTGTCTCTACTAAAAAAATAGAAAGAAAGGATCTGGACAACTAAAAATATATATATATAAAAATTAGCCGGGCATGGTGGTGCGTGCCTGTAGTCCCAGCTACTAGGGAGGCTGAGGCAGAAGGATCGCTTGAGCCCAGGAGTTTGAGGTTGCTGTGAGCTAGGCTGACGCCACGGCACTCTAGCCTGGGCAACAGAGCAAGACTCTGTCTCAAAAAAAAAAAAAAAAAAAAAAAAAAAAAAAAAAAAAAAAAAAAAAAAAAAAAAAAAAAAAAAAAAAAAAAACAACAAAAGTAAGAGAGCAATCATTTCTGGGAATTGTGTAGCTGGTTTTGGCAGAGAATTCTTCTGAAGAATGTGCTTTCTTGAATATTAGTGTTGTCTAGATCTGCGTAGTAGAAAACTAAGAGTAATAATAGCAAATGTTTCAGATATGCAATCAATCAAGTGCAAATCTGAACATGAGTAAAATGATGACAGAGACACCAAAAATTATGTTTAAAAGCTGTGATAATAAGGAAGCGATGATTGGAATACAAATTGGAACCATATGGATCATTGAAGCAGATTCATGAATAATGCAAAACTATGACGATGAAAAATGATTTAAACAGGGTGATGACAGAAATGATTTTGTTATCCTATCCTGGCAAGGGATTAAAATTAATGCCTGAATTTAACTGTATATATTTTCAGTTTCTGATTATATATGTGTTTACACATATGTGTCTACACACACTTTGCTATAAAACTGAAATTTGTCCTTCAAGATATACTGCCCCTATCTTCAATGTGACCCAAAGCTACCTACAGCGTAGTCTGGAACAGAGTTTTCTCTAGAATGTCTGTGATATAGCTAGTGATGAATTATTCTATCCATGACTCTAGCTCACTATGTATTAACTCTTTGTTTTAACTGCTAATAATTCCTTTCAAAGTATAGTTCTACTCTCAATGAAGCCTTTCTAATTTGACTGTAAGGTCTGAAAAACAAGGTTTCTTTCAGGTATTATCAACCTAGAGTGGAGGATCCAGGTGACAAATGCAGTCCGATATCTGATGCTCAGATGGAATAGACTATGAAAGGAGCACTTTACTAAAAGGAAGCACATCAAGGCCCACTCCCATCTGGGAATTAGGTTAGTTAATGTATACTGCATCATGAAATTGGCTCCATGTGGCAATTGTTGTTAGCACTCACCAGAATTCCCAATTCATTTTTACGTTGTCTAACCATACAATCATTGACGAATAAATTTTTCCAGTGGTTCAGCTTTTGTGTGCCTTTTAGTTCCTTGCTCTCTTTCTTTCTCTCCCTCAGCTCACAACAATTCATCTTGCTATAGGAAGTGTTATTAAACCCACTCTAGTTCTGCTTTTCATACAGTCCTCTTCACTTTGGCTCATTCATTCCTTTTTGTGAGGACTCTTAACCTATCCTTACCTTCTCTTTCTTGTTGGAAATTTATGCCTAGGTCTTATACTCACCCATCCTAATAGCAAATTTCAACAGACACTTACGCTTTTTTTTGTTTAATCCTGTTAAGTTTATTTGTTTTTAAATCAAGGAAACAAAATAACAGGTAAATAGTAGCATTATTAAAAACTGATTTCTAGAGCATACAGTACAAAAGTAACTCACATGGGAAGAAGAATTTTAATATCACTTTCTTGTAGTATTTTTGTTTTATTTTTTAACAGGATTTAAGGAATAATTATCAATGAATTTAATAATGTCAAATTTCATCTTGTTCAACCTCGTATAGAAAAAATGGTACTAAAAATGAATTTTGATTGAAGAGTCAAGCAGCTTCCTGATACTGTTCTTCTATTAAGTGCCAGCATGCCATGAAGGGGAAGGAGAAAAAACCAGAAAAGGAGAAAAAGGGAACTGACATGTAAGTTATAGCTCATTTTTGTATTCATGTTGTACACTAAAAAGATTAAAATTAAGCAAACACAAAACATGCATTGGCCATATTACCACCCTTCCTTTTCTTTAAATCACTGCTAACATTTCTCTTCACCCTTTAATCATTTATTATAGTTCACCATCAGAATCACTGTCTCACCATATTGCCTAAGAACCTTCCTTTAAAATGGTATTTATCTAGCCATATTTTCTATTGATTAATGTTGAATGTCTACTTATCCTTTACTGTCTTTTAGTACACATCATTATTTGCACAAGTGCCTGTGTTTTTGCCATTTGGGTTAGGAAGAAAAGATCAATTGCAGATTTCTATGAGGAATCAAGTTCTGATGGCCTACTGCTAAAAATCCATTGAGAGGTGTGGTGTCATTTCCACAAACTTTGATTTGATTGAAGATAATTACCATTAAGGTCATTGAAAGAAAAAAATACAAAATAAAAGCTTTTGAATAGACGGAAGCCATAAAATCCCAAATTATAGCCTTTAAAAATATTTACTAATATATGCTGTATTGTACCTTCTTTGAAAATTAAAAAAAAACCTTTTATTTTTTATATTCATCTCTGTAATGTTTTCAAATAATAGTTCATAAAACTAACAACTAATAGTCACTATGAAACAATAACACTTTATATAATAATTTTTATTAAGTGTACATTCAGATGGAGAAAGATTAAACTTTTTTTCTTTAATTATAGTTTCTTCATAGGTAGTTATTGATGAATAATAATTATCACCTTGGTTTTCCACTTGAATTGGCATCATCACATTGGGTAACAGATATTTTAAGTCAACCATCCAAGAAGCCAACTTAATGTCAGCTACAAAACTATCTGATTGAAATGTGTGGAGTTCTAAAAGCCATTAAGTTTTATGTGCAGAATGAAAAGTTTGCTCCATTGGCATGTAATTTCATTTTTATAGTCAGGAGATAACAATAACATAAAAACATTACTACCAATGGAAATATGCTGATGAAAAATAGAGAGTGGAAGAATATGAAAGATTAGTTATTCTGAGATAAGTGGCTTTGTTTATGTAATAGAAAACAAGGAAAAAAAAAAAAGAATCTCCCCTAAGCAATTGGATGATGACAGCACTTGAGAATAATAAATACAATATAATCTTTAATAAAAAAGTAAAACGGACAAAGCATCCAAGTTTTTTATCATTAATGCATTTGAAATTCTCTATTTTGCCATTCATTGATATGAAATGTAGAAAGGAGGACTTTAGAAAGAATAGCTTATTTCCTGAACAATGAGTAGAAGCTAAGTTAAGTGAGTCAACATTGACAACAGTGTCTAAATTAATAGTTAGCAAAGTATTCCCCATTCTGCATTGATCCTTGCAATTATCTGCACTAGATCATTTGCTCTTATTATAGCTTCTTTCCATACCATTAGAGATATTTTACTCTTCAAGTTTTCTTCAGAAAATTAACTTTGTACAGCGAAGCCCTTCAGAATCATTAATTTTTTCTTTTGGTCCACATTTTTATGCATACAAAATATACTGCTGAAAAGTATTATTAGTCCTCAACATTATTCTTATATTATGCTTTTAAAAGTCTCACTATTAGATAAATTTTTATTTCCTTGGTACTGTTAAACAGGGTGATAAGAATTCTAATAAGGAATTGTCAATGGTATAAATACCTAATCCAAATTTATGGGTGCTAAGTTATAGAGATTTTTCAAATAATGAACTTCCTATAGTGCTTTCCTTTTCACTAATTCTTTCATGTATGTTATCTCATTTTATCTCCTGAGCAGCAATGAATGTCAGTTTTGTTATTTACAGATGAAGAAATGAAGGTTTGTAGAGATTAAGTGACTTGTTAAGTTCGTTCAATTCATAAGTAGTTCAATTCAAAAGCATTTATTAGGCACAGGCTATACAATAGGTGATTTTCTAGCCCATGGGAAAACTGGAAACAATTTTTGAAAAGTACCTACACGCATGGGATTAACCTCACATGTGAAGGTGGACAGGTAGAATCCCAAATATGTACAATTTGAAATATATTCAAAACACAAAAGTAGTAGAAGGAAAGAAGTAATTGTATTGTCTGCAAGGGTCATGGGATACTTTACAGAGGGGTTGGTGCCTGAATCGCATTTTGTTTGGTGAGTATGAGTTTGTCGGTTAAATAAAGGAAGGGAGAAAATGTTCAAAAGTAGGTTTTGTAACCTACAATCTGATACACCGTTTACTATTAGTTTTCTATGGCTGGTATAAAGTAATTACCACACATTTGTTATCATACGGTTCTGTAGTTCAGAAGTCCAAAATGGATCTCACTGGGCAGAAATCAACATGGTATCTAGGCTGTGTTCCTTACTGGATGCTCTAGGAGAGACTCCATTTCCTTACTTTTTCCATTTCTAAAGGGCACTCGCATCACTTGGTTCAGGGTCCCATTTTCTATATTCAAAGCCAGCAACAGTGGGTTGAATCCTCATGTCACATCCCTCTGACCCTGCTATAATTGCCATCACATCTTCTCTGACCACAGCCAGGAAATGTTCTCAACTTTTAAGAAACCATGTGATTATACTGGGCTGATTTTATGGTAGGAAAATCCCCCCATTTCAAGGTCTTTAACATTAATTATGTCAGCAAAGTTGGTTTTGTCTTGTAAAGTAATATATTCACAGGTTACATGGATTAGGATGTGAATATCTTTGGAGTGGGGAGAATTATTCTGCCTACCACACATGCCACTGGTAATATTAAATTATTTCTTGTCTCACATGAATTTAAGCAGACTTCTTTACCTATAAGAACTAGATTATTGCACGGTTTTTAATGACTTCAATAAAGAGGGGTGGGGAAAGCTCTCATCTGTGTATTCTTTCCTATGATCTTAGATTTTGGAAATATACAACTCCAGAAACACCCAAAGAGATGAAGAAGGGGTTTGATCATTCTATATGGGCTTATTGACTCAGATGCTAAATATCTTTCTTGTTTGTCATGTTACTATTTCCTGATAACTAAAAAATCTTTGTCTTTAGCTCAGATATTTCTTCTTATCAATCCAAATGCCTACTGATTCTCTACAGGACTTTTACACTCAACACACCTTGGATTAAAAATCTAAAGGAAAAGAATGTTTATTGAGGCTTACTGTATGCTAAGGCTTTGCCTAGATGCTTTAAATATAATATATGCTAAATAATTCTAAAAACAATTTTGTAAAGTGGTTATTAAAGAAGTTACAAATAGAAAAGTTGTATGGTACGTGACAATGCAGAATGGAGTCATCCAGGAAACGATAGCTGGCTATGGAAACATCGTTTGACCTTGACTCTCATGCATTCACAGTCAGGGCTTGCCTTTCACCCATGCAGGCTCAAAAGGGAAATTTCATCAGAATTTCCAATTTGATCAGACTCAGAGGTGCTAATTCCTATTAACAAAGTTCTCATGAAGATAATACAGAAATATGTTAGTTTATAGAGATATTTTCTCAATAATCAAACTACCACAGGAAGTCACATCAGCAGAAGTTTGGTACACACCAGAAAAGGAGCCGTTGGTTGTAAAATTTAAATGCTCAGTGCATTTCAGGATTTGAGGACCTACCATGTTCATTTCTACACATGTGTTTGTTTGTCTGGAGAATCAAATCTTCAGGTCAGCCTGACAAAACGCCTCTTTTCCTGGGCATTGCGTGAATGGTCATTGCTGATGATGGCATGAATTTCTTCTTTTTCCATGCCTCTGCCCTAACTAACTTAGGACCAAAAAATCGCTCCCATTCTGTAGTTGTAATTGATAACTCTGATTGAGTCTTTCTGAGTGAAGTGATAACTTCACTTTTTTCCAGTATCGATCCATTTTTTTCATATCAGAATTTCAAGAAGGCAAGTTTGTTTGCCTCATTAATAACTTCTATGGGGGCACTGCTTTATCCTATTTTATACTGTAACTCTTCAAATTTCAAATATAGGTGTTAGTACTTCTGTTTTACAATTGGAGAATTTATATCTGAATTTAAATCACTTTTATTAAGGCAGAGCTGGTATTTGTACAGTTCCTCTGACTCCAGAGCCTTTGTACTTTCAGGCCTTGGTTCCTAGTCTTAGCTCTGTGTCTAAGTAAATGTTTGCCATAGGCAGATCACTAACTCTGTCCCGTTTTGTTCACCATAAGGGTGAGATGTTGCCCTGAATTATTTACAAATTATTTTACTCTTTCAGCTCAATTCGTTTTTATTAATAAAAAGCAATATTATTTCCCTGGTTTCTTAAGTCTACTAGTAATCTCTTTCACAGTGCAAAACAGGAATATGCTGCAAACTAAATTCCCATTCCAGATGCCCAGATATTGGCGTGAGATTGACTAAAATCATATTTTTCAGTATTGTGTGAGCTTTCATGGTTTTTTTTTTTCTTTTTGCTTCTTTATAGTTAATTTAATGAGAGGGTAGTTGGTCCCATTTCTTATAAAGGAAAGAGATTAGAGTTTGGATGGCTCCTTGAGCTGCTTTTTAATTATCTCACATTTCACATTTTTTTTTTTTTAAGAAGAAATGGCAGTAACTTATTCAGGGGGAAGAAAATTCTGTGATGCACATTATAACTATAGTAGATCAAAGGCCTCATTTTTTTGCACTGTGCAGCTGTAGAATTTCTGTGACTGAAGAAGATCCACCATGGGCAGTAAAAAAGGGAAAACAAAATTACATTGGTTTCACACATTTCCTTTGCAACATCTGTTTAGGTAGAAGGCATTTTGCCTTCCGATTTATTGAGGAGTTTGGCCATGACAAGCCATGTCTATCTATTTCCCTGATTATTTTGAAAGCTTTGAGTCCAAAGGGATTGAAGTAGCCTAAATAAATTGCACCGATGCCAGTAAATAGTGACTTTGTAGCAGGGGCAGAGTGAGCATCTGCTTTTCCTAGAATTCTGAAGCCAAGTGTGACGTCTGGGGACAAGGGGTAGAATTGGACTGACAGCTTAGTTTCTCTGCTGCCCTGAATTTACTAAAGATAGCTGTGAAAATAGCCTAACTTAATCAATGTAGGCCAGTTTGTCATATCATTGTTCCCTGTGACATTGGCTTTTCATCAACACCTGAGACCTAAGTCAGTGCTTCCTCCTCCCCATCTCACGTACACACATAGCTGATGGATTACCATCTTTATACAGAGACCTCATCAATAAAAATTTAACCTCCCTTTAAAGCCCTATGTTGACAAAAAGACCATATGGCTGTTTTGCTAACAATTCTGGATATCTCCAGCATCCAGGCAACGATTTTTCTCTCTCAGGGAGAATGAAAGAGAAGGAAGTAGGAAGGATTTTTGTTACTGGTTAATGAAAAGCCAAAATTATTATTTCACAGGAGGAATCGCCATAGACTATAAACAGGAAAAAAAAAAAAAGAATTACACAGTCACTGCACTCTTAGCATCCAACCCATTATTTGGTAAATTGCTTTGAGACCAGGGATGTGTGAATTAAGTGTTGTAAAGGAACCAGATTCATTGTTTCTACATTCTAAATGATTCATCAATAGCTAAACTCCATAAAAAAAATAGGACAGCTGTGTACATCTTAGGATGCAAGACCAATATTAAAAAATTCAGAGTGTCATTGCTTTTTTCCCCCATATTTTAAGAACAAGGAAATGGGAGTAGAAGGAAGTAGGGCTAATTTTTGTTTAATTGTTGGCATAAATTCAAGTGCAAATTTCAGCAAAATGACCATCTTAAAGATGTGTTTTGGACTTGTCCTTCTCTACATCCTATCTTCAAACATACTTGGAAGCACTATTTATCCCTTGTGAATCTTCAGAAGGTAGCCGAACATCACCTGATTCTTTGTAGAAATAGAATCTGACCTCATTACTTCCCAATCAGGGAATAATCATTATCTTGAACGCAATTGGAAAGTTGATTATTTTCTTAAACTAGTGGAGACACTTGACTCAGATACCTTTATTTGTGTTGCGTATCTAGTTTTCCAGATGTCTTACCGATGAATAGGCAAATGTGTTCAATAGATTCTGTGGAGTTACGTGCTTTCTCCATAGAGTACCCAGCTGACTTAGTTACCAGGCATTATACCTGGTATACACTGGGTCTTTGAAATTTATTATGGTAGACACTCTAAGTAGGAAATTATTTGTTTAGCTCAATTGCTCCCAAATAGACAATATTCCATTTGGTATAATATAAACAGTAAGCACAGCAAGCAGAACAAAAAGAAAGAGTAATTGTGAAGTCCTTGTCTTAAGGACAAATTCTTTCAATAAAAGTGTGTGATATCTCAATGAGAAATGAAAGTTTTGCTTAGTCTAGTCACTTCCACCAACAAAAATTTAATATCTAGATACTTACATTTTCCATCACAATGCTATACCTCTTTAGAGGAAATTATGTATTTATTTGTTCAGAAAACTTTCTCAAAATTAACTGTATATAAGTGAAATGAATACAATTACTACTTATGAAAATTAATCCTGCTGGCTTCATTTCAGAAGTTGCAATAATAAAAAGTGTTTCAGAAAGGAGTCATGAGTAAGGAAGCTGAAAAGAATAGTAGAAGCTTAATACTAAATAAAGAGAAGGGAAGAAAGTATGAGTGGAGAAGGTTGTTTAAAAATGTCTATGCTCCTGTACCATCATATAACATTTATCCTCTAATAAAAGCTTCATGCTTTGTGTAATGTGCATATTTCTACTCCTCAGCTTTGCACTGAGAAGCTGGTATTTAGCAAAGAGTTTTCTTATTGATTTGGGGCTTTTGATATAATCACCTCACATCTGCTGATCACATTTGCTCTTAAATGACAAGTTTGTCATTGTTGCTGACCTGAAGCAGGTTGTATTTTTAACAGGGCATGTGAAGAAAAATGGAAAAGATACATAAAGATTATTACCTACTTGCCATTTTTAGAAAGTCATTTTCATTATTTGGAAACCAATTCTATAAGCTCCTTCACTCACTGATGGTAAGATCTCCACAGTGAGAAGGTTGTGAGAGGGAAGGATTAAAATTAACCAACTGTTTTACAAAACAATACTTGTATGTCATTTTGCTCAGTAATCTCTCTTTTTTAGCAATGTGGATTTTCAGTTTATCAACTCTAATTCTCTTATATTCTCTTTGTCACAGACAACCTGTATGAGTCATACCTTAGTATAATTTCTGGAGGTTGGTAGCAGCCCCGAAGTCTCAGAACAATAGCAAAAGGACATTAGGAGGGCATGATACATTTAGTAAGTGCCTTATGTAAACCACAGAAAATGATAGAGGCAAAAATTTTCCTTTCCTGAGGCTGTGAAGTTACTGCATATTTCATGTCACGGAAGGAATAGATAACAGGAGGACAGGAAGAAATTTGCTACTTTTCACAGTGTCCCTTGAAAATAATTCATTGAATTGGGCTCCTTTGGAAACACGCACATATTCTGCATATGTTTTTACCAGACACATTTAGCATCTTAATGGGATGATAAAAGCTATCATCTGGGAAATATACACATTGCTCCTACCAGAGTGCACAGTGGTGTTGGTAGGTACTGACGGAGGAACAGATAGATGTGCCCTGAGGACGTCTCAGTCTTGTCTCCATACACATTTAAGTCTTTGGCACATTTGAGCAAGGACTGGGGGAGGAACATGGGGGAAGGGGCTGGATGTGGCTGGCATCTTATAAGATTTATGAACTGCTAAATTTAGAAATGTCATTTTGTTATTGCCAGTGAACTGCTGGCGTCTTTGTATGAGTCACTAAGAAAAAATAGCAATCACCTCCTTTGCAAGAGCTAGTATGAATAACACAAAATGGGTTCAATTAATCATTTTAACCACTGAATTCACTCTGGATAAACAAAGTGTGTATCAGATGATATGCCCTAGAAAGGTAGTCATCCTTACAAAATGCTACTGTCTGCAGCTATGCTCTTCTCATTATCGTATTGCAAATAGTTTTCTGAAAGAAAAAACTGTTCAAGCAAAATATTAAACAGCATTCATTTGTCATTTTCCTGCAGGGACTAGGCAGCAACCTGCTGTGGCTGAAAATATGTGGTCATTACGAAGCTGGTATTGAATTGTTTGTTTATCTTTAGCAGGGGAGAGAGGTTTCTATGATGTTACTTTTTGATTGGTAATTTCAGGCACTTCTGCTTTCTAGAGGCATATCCTCTGTCCAGAATTGATATCAATAGATGAGTGTATAAACATGCTGTGTGTGTGTGTGTGCGTGTGTGTGTGTGTGTGTGTGTTTTAATGTTCATATAATCTTCTGTGCCACAAGCTCTTATCGACATAAGGAGTGATGATGAGTTTTATTTTCTTGTTAGTATATGGTGTTTTATATCACAGTGAGTCGGGTTGCTTGCTCTTCCAGAGACCTGAAGCATTTACTATAAATGAACTGAGCTAGGATGTCTAAGACACCTTGCTCACTGATGTCAGTATGGCTTTGGTAAGGGGCTAAGAGGGAGAGTTCAGTGTCTACATGTGGTTTGCTATCTCTTTCATCCAACCATAGGAAGCAGCAGACATTTTTTTAAAAATGCAGAGAAACCTTGGTTCTTTTCTTCTCATTTTCCTACGTCTCCATCTTTCCTTCTCTTTTCCTACTCTTCTTTTTTTCCCCGTAACTTCTTCTTGCTCTTATTCTTCTCTGCACTGATTCATACTGAATTCAATGGGGAAAAAGTAACTTGAGATGGAAATAGGCTACACACATCTACTCAAATCCCCCACACGGATAAGAACCTAGTCCACTCCCAGGTGACTTCAGATACCCTTACAGAGCACACGCCATCGTTCAAACCTTTGCCAAATCCTTAATTCTGCCATTTAAACCTGTTCCATTTTATTGCTTTGACAGCACAAGGAAATTATCACCACTTTCTGAAACATTCCTTACTTGAAGACTGAAAAATAACCCTTTTTAGCCTGTTTCATTGGAAGCAGAATTACAGCTTCCTTAACTTTATCTCTAAACTTTTAATCAATTTATGCACTCTTTGGATTCTTCTTGCAGTTTTTCAGATCCTCTTTAAGCCAGAGAATGAAGAAAGGTACATATTACTCCAAAAGATACTTGCCCAGTGCAAGGAAATGGTAAAGTTCAAAATAAAAGGGGGCCAATTTATGTTCTCCGAATTGTTATTGTCACACTCACCAGACATAGTGTGATGTTTATTAACTGTGAGGATTTGCTAGTCCAAGATTCTAGTATGAGAGACTACTTGACTGCCAGGAAAGAATGCAACACATAGAATACAGTAAAAAAATGCGACTGTCCTTATATGTTACACTTTTTGCTTCATATTTAGGAGAGTGGGAAAAAGTAAATTTTGCTGAAGAGCAGAAAGTTGAGCATCGATGAGAGAATTCTGTTCATCGAGGTTGTTGCCAGTAACACTTGTTCTTGGAGAAAGTACTCAACCTGGATATGTCTCAATAATATTGATTTGTGATCTTTTCAATTAAAAAATTCCTTTCAGAGAGTCAGGTGAGGACGGAAAAGTGCAGAGATGTCTGAGGAGAAGAGTTAAAGTTGGATCAAAATCTCACTTGGTCAACAAACTATAAAGTTGTTCTTCCAGGCAGAAAGGGGAGACAATTGTGGATTTTATTACTGTCTGAATGAAAGGGCTTTAATTGCTCAGATATACTGCTATGCTTCTTTGCCTCATTAAGTGTATTAACAGTCTGATCCTTCAGTGGGAGAAAACAGAAAAAAAATTAAATGGGGTAAAACCATGAGTTTAATAATTGGCTTACAGCAGTATACATCCAAAACGATTGATTCTGACCTGATCTTTTTTTCTTTCTCTCTGCATATGTGATGTGACTTTTTAAAAAAGCTTTACTTTTTACTCATTGTCTCACAAAAACATTGCTGACCATCCAACACAAGTAAACTAGAGTAATTGATACATACTAAATTAGAAGCCACCATTTTATTCAGTTGCTACTACTGTGTGCCAGATACTTAATATATTTAAGGTATATTATACTTAATATGCTTTATGTAATTACCTCTGTAATTACTTCATCATTCCAAATGGTTACTATGAATGAACAACTATATGTCATGTTCTAGGGTAAAGATATGAGCCCTATGATGTAGGCATTTCTGTCCTTATTTTACAGATGAGAAAACTGAAATGCAGAGAAGTCGAGACTTGCTGAAGTCACACAGTTTGTCTGTGGTAAAACTTACTTTTGAACTGAAGAGTCTCCAATGCTAAAGCCGATGTTCTTCCCAACACATCCCCATTGCTCTGCTGGACTTGTCAGATTTATCTTGCTTCTCAAAAAAATGCACATAAGAGAGCCAGTTCTTCAGCCTTAGCAATTCCTCTGAGAGAGATAAAGGCGCTAAATTGCAATGACATAATTAAATATTTTTGGATTTTTTTCCTATCAGAGAAGCCCAGAGAGAGTCATTAAAAAAAAAAAAAAAAGCCAAAGATACACAAGAAGTTGAGGCTTCTAGAATTTTAATGAACAGTCTATTATGAGCACAATGTCATCTTGACCTATAAGGAATTATCACAATCATTATAGTATTGTTTCAGTTGTTGGTTTTAAAATAAAATACTAAGTTCCAGCTATTTAAATATGATTAAAACATTTCCCTTTATTAGGCTTTTATACTGTGTTTGTGAGTTTCTTTTTTTTCTTTCCCCTCTGTCTCTTTCCTTTGGCATTTTATGTGAGTCACAAAATTACAGGTCTGTGTCTTATTGTACTTTATGGTTGGGTAAATTAGGCCAGGGTGATAACCCAAGGGAATATTAATAATCCTTGTTTTAACAAGCCTAAATTTATACCATTGTCAGAAGTTAATTGCTCAGTTATACTCCTGGTGCTCAAGATTACTGAGTACTAAGGGATAGTGGTGGAAACAATGGTTTTCCACTTTTGCAAAATCTGCCTCCCTAAGATTTGTGTTTCTGGCAATGAGGAGATAATTACTCTGGAATACTTGACACGTTATTGAACAAAAAATGGAAGGTGTTTTATATAGGTACTAGATAATACTTCTGAGGTCCAAAGTCATGTGAGCACATATAGAAAATGTTTATAAACTTAGCACCTGAGTCTGGATGTCTGGGTGACCTGAAAACATTACTATTTTATTATAAAAGTATATAACAATGATTCTTTTTCAGAGCAGCTGCAACCAGGTGACAGTGTTTACCTCCTAGAACATGTTATTTCCTTTGTGAACAGAAAAGGCAGAAAATACTTTCATTTTGATCCTCTCCATGCTTTCTTGGAAGCTGAAATGCATCTGCCTGATATTGGACTCACTTGCCTGGGACCAAGAATATATGTTAGAGTCAGGAAGAGGGACAGCCACAAAAACAGATAATGAGAAAGAGATCATTATTAGATAGTATAACCTTCTGGAGCCTCTAGGATAGTCACTCAATCACTTTTTCCCTTTGAAAGTCTAATTAGAAGTTTTCTAATTGGTTTGTCGTTATTTTCTCATTCAATCACTAGGTTGTAAGAAGGGACCAAGGCTTCAGTAACTTTATTTAATTTTCTTACCTGAAAAATGGGAATAATTAAACCTATCTATCAGGGTCTCATGCAAATTTTTTAAAGTAGCATTTGTGAATGTCCCTAGCATGTCGTCTTTAACAAGAATATGACAACAAGGATATGATTGCTTGCTGGGGCTTAGCAATAGGGTCCAGTTCACACTTAGCACTAATTAAAAACTTTATTTAATAAATCTAATACCAAACAAAATGTATTCAAATGCTTTCTAAAAAAAAATAACAATTTGAAAAGCCCTTCTATTCAGGCTAATGACAAACACAGTAAAGGCAGATATGCTAGTTTAACATAACTGTCTGATTTTATGCAGCACTTGTACCTTTTATTCCCAGAAATATATTATTAAATGATAGAGTACATCTAATATAACCATTTCTACAGAACTAGGAAATAAATTTCTAAGAAAGATTTTACAGACTCCATGTTTTATACTCACCCCAACAGTCTAACTCTAAAGAGGATAAAACTAATGACTTTTCTCACAAGAGCTCATGACTAATGTTGCTTTGCTATCAAAATCTGTATTTCTGATCCATTAAAAGCATTGAGACAAGATTCAAATATTCCCAAAGAAGCACAATGCACGTTGTGATTGCCTATTCAGCAACAGCAAGCACTGCATTCAAAACTGTCTCATCCTAGGAATTAAATAAGGTCAGCCACATTCATAGGCATTTCCTCCACTCTAGTATTATAGACAGTCTCAATGTCATGAAGAATCCTCTTGTCTTCTTCAATAACAAAGTTTATAGCTACACCTTTCCTCCCAAATTGACCTCCTCTGCCAATTCTGTGAATATAGTTTTCATGATTGGTAGGTAGGTCATAGTTTATAACCAAAGACACTTGTTGCACATCAATCCCACGAGCCAACAAGTCAGTAGTGATTATAACACGGCTTGACCCTGATTGAAATTCCCTCATGACAGCATCTCTTTCCTTCCAGTCCATGTGACCATGCAGAGCAGACACCGTGAAGTCCCTGGCATGTCTTATGATCCAGTGATTTCACTCTTAGATATATACTCATAACAAATGAGTGCATTTTACACCAAAAGACATGCACAAGAATGTTTATAATAGTTTTCTTCATCATAGTTAAAAACTGAAAAAAAAAATTGAAATTAGAGTGGAGTAGAAAAATATGTGGAATATCCAAATAAAATATTATACAGTAATAAAAATGAATAAAATATTAATAAATTCAACAATATGGATGACTTTCACAAAATAATATTGAATAAAAAAGACAGGTACAAAAGAGAACATACTGTAAGGCTGTTTTTATATAATTTTCTAAACTGGCAAAACTTCTTGATGGTGACAAGTAACTATCCTTGGGGAGGTAAGTAGCAACATGAAAAGTTCATGAAAAGGGCTTCTGGGGTGCTCTTTTTGCTTTTGAAATTGAGTTTACTTTGTGAGAATTGATTAAACACAGTTTTTGTGAGTGTCCTTTTCTTTCTCTGTTTTATTTCAATAAGAACCACATGAAAAGAAAAAATGGTAAAATAAAAATTGTTTCAGAATTCATCTAACAATAAGATTTTGGAAATTCACTAGTTTAAATCATTCACTTCCAAAGGCTGACACAAAGTCCAGAATCTCTATACCTTGAACTAGCTAGCATCAGCTATACCTCAAATCGTTCAAATAAAGAACTTAGTAACATATTTAAAAAATTCTTAGGATTTGTAGATGTAAGGCTTCTACTTTTTGAAACAAAACTGAATTATGTTTTAAAATTTTACTTAAGTGGTAAAAAATTGTAATTTCTGGAATGATATTTGATCTTCTGGCATCATTAAAACTTCTTAAGGTCTGCCCTTTTGGGGGTAGAGAAGTACAGTAAAAAGTTCTTTGAAAAATAACTTGAAATAATAGCTATCTAAATTGACTTTCAACCCACTCTGAACACATTTTAAACTTAGCAAAAAACATGTAATACAAGGCCTATTCTTATTTTAGAGAGAATCTTGGTTATCACGAAGAATCTTTTAGAAGTTTGGAGAATTTTTCAGTGATTCGTTACCTACTTATATATCCAGTAAAAGATTCAAGAAATACACTGGGATTCTAACCTAAACTCTTATTCCCTAAATGAATCAAATTGTTTTCATTAACTGGGATACTTATACAAACCATTACTTTCACTGGCATGCGCACAGGTTGGGTACCCCATGAACCAAACTGTAAAATGGAATTTAGCATACAAGATGTTTATTGGAGTGCTCTTGGAATCAACACCTATGAAAGAAACAGAAAAAAGGTGATAGTAAAGAAATGTCTAGCTGTAATACAGGCTTAAGACAGCCACAGTTGATGCCATGAGAATTTCTGGAGTTAGGATCACCCTCAGGGTTTTTTTCAAATTGGACCAACGATCTGACAGTTACAGTTTTTCATCTATTAGATTTGGATGCAGCTGCCCAGAGAAGGGGCATTTCCTTGCTCAAGAAGGCCATTGGCAGCTGAGATATTCCCTGAAAGGCTGACAGCTAAAGACTGAGGACAGTCGGCACTCTCAGCTTCTAGGGGAGCAAGCTCTTCATTGAAGGGAAATTTGATCAGCACTTGGTCAAATGTGGTGATCCACCACAGTCCAGCTCTTGCCTGCTTAGATTGTATTCTCTGTAAAAATTCCAGAAAGTCTCTCAGGATTCTTCTAGATATCTTTTCATGGGGAAAATTTAAAAGAGAAGGTTCATGGGAAGCTATAGCTACTACAACTGCAAGTGGTCTTGGCATAGGGGGACAACTGAGACTTATCATTTTTTTCTTCCTCTATCCATTCCATATCCCATTACCATTCACTACCATCTCTGCCAGAATCTGAGGGCTCTAAGTCCCTGATGACCACGCCTTTCTCAGGCTAAAGTTGTTATTCTTGTCCATTAATTCTCACAACTAGGCAAAAGAATGCCAGAAGTGCCCAAGTAGATCACCGGTGTATCATATTAATAAATATTCTTTCCATCCTCATTGTTTATTAGCAGACCCACCTCTTCCTGGTCACTACGACCTATTGGCTCTGCCAGGATAAAGCCTGCTCTTCCTGCCTGCTGATCCCAAAGTCCCTAGGTGGCAATCACAGCTTATAATTCATTGGGACCTTTGCTGTGTCTTCTGGGAGAAGTGCTCTGCCCTTTAGGAACCAAGACCTCTAAACTTATAGAGCCTAGAATTGAAGGTACAGAGCACAAATCCCCAACTGGGCCACTTGTACTTCCAGCTCTTGGTTCCTAGACCCATGTAGTCTTCCTAACGTGTAGGGGAGGCACAGCTATTAATACATACAAAACGAGTATATCATAGCTTGAAAGATTGTTTTCCATTCCCATAAAGCATTGCCTCCAAGGTGGCACTTAAGTTCTAATATTCTACCAATTTCTGGATGGTGCTTATGTTAAATGATTAGTTCATCCTATGGTCATAGGCTTGCCTTTGTATCTCATTTTCTATCAAATGGGTTCCATGGTCAATTATGTTGTGTGGGAACCAGTACCCAACATTCCTCAAACCTTCAGATAATGGGACTGGCTGAGGCAAACCCATATCTGAAATATATGTCCCTTTCCATCAGAATAAATTACTTGCTTTTCCAGTGACTTGCCACTAATATGTTCAGGTGGTCTCCTTGAGGGATGCTGCTATCTTGGCAACTCAGCACTGGACTCTACTGATGACAGCTGGCTCTTTGTGCTGGCAGTAGCTAGGTTAGCTTTGGTAAGTTAATTGGATTCCAAGGAGTTGAGCCCATGTATAGCTTCCATCCTACATTTCTTGGTCATTTCATGTAATCATAATGCTGACACTAAGGTAGCCGATGACAGAGAATAAAATCAGCTGGCTAATTTTTTATGTTTTCTTTCTTGTTCAGTGTTTTTTCCATGATGGGTCCTCTCTAGTAAGTGTTAGCAAGCAATGAAAAAGTTTACATACTTCATGCTTTCTTCCATATGTCCCTTGTATATGCCTTTACCACAGAACTTCTTATGTTGTATCTCTTTTATCTTTTTTTTCAGTCCCCTCATCACCTGGCCAAGCCGTTTGACACTGTTCTTGAATCCATACATATTCTGAACTCTAGTTACTTTTACTTCCAGACAAAATATACCACGTGCTTCCCTGCCATCTGAAATTCTGTACGTTGGCAGGATTTTCCCATACCACTCTCTTTCAATGTCCTCCTTCAGTGGGACTGTAACATAGCTGCTATGTAATTTCAGATTTTGCCCATATATTAAACTAACCTTTTCAAGAACCAATCCTGTGCTTTATCTTCCACTATGTGCTAGGTATAAGGATCCTCTGTACGGCCATGTATGTGAACTCGGAGAGAGGTGCTGGAGAAACATTGGTGAATGACATGGGGAGGGGACGCTTGGCAATTTGCTTATACAGATTGCATGGACCCTCTGATCCTGCTTGAACTTAATCTTAAATTTAGCACTTAGAAGTCTAAATGAATTGTTGCAGGACTCTTCTGACCTTGCAGTGTAGCTCATGAAAGGCAGATATGGTTGAATTGTCACTTGGTGTTCTATGGTCAGCCACTCCATCTATACCAGGTACTATGCCAAAATTCGTTGTTTAGAGGTATATAATTTTGATGGCATGATCTTGCTCCAAATCCCTGTGATCTGTGTTATGATTTTCCCATTGGAACTTGCCATAATCTCTACATGGCATCTTTTCTCATTACTGATACCTCTAATGTCGTAAGGTCTTCCAAGTTCTTATACCAAGATACTTGCAATACTACTACCATCACATCCCTACCTGGGTTATGTTGTGACTTAACTCTAGTTAAAGATCTGCTGGTCAGCGTGGGGAGTAGGGGCACATGTCTTGCATAAGGTCTAAATCATCTTCAAGCCAAAGGGAAGTACTAGTTTTAAATAGAGATAGATGTTTGGTCCAATTCTGCAAATTCAGAAGATTCAGAGGAATCTGAAAATCATCCTTAACATCTCCACTTATTTGATTATTTGCTAAACAGGAAACTTACCTTGGAAAGGCTGGACTTCTTTGGTTGGGAGCTTTGGGCCTAATGCCCAACCTTCTCTGTTCTCACTCTGCAGAAGATGAGTTTCCTTTGTATGATGTCAAGGAGGCCCCTCTGTCTTTCACACTTAGCTTTCTGTTAGATTAATGATTCTTAGCTTTTTGATGTATTATTCAGAAATTTAACAGAGTTTAGTAGCCATCCAAATACATTGTTTTTGTAACTAGTATTTTCCCCATATTTCTCAAACTCTTCATGCATTGAACCAGCTTATACATTCTCTTATACCACTATATAAGTCCCACTTAACATCGGCAAAGTTTTTAACAATTAAATATGCACCTTGCGTCAATATATATATGTGCACTACACACCACCTGATGAGCTGATGAGGTCCTGCTGAAAACCAGAAAGCAAGTTTTCCAGCTCTACAATCCGATGCTAATACCTGATTTCTTGGTCTATACCTGGTAGCAACTGTTGTAGATTTGGTTCTCTGACAACCAGTCTTTGAAATAGAGTTTGGTGTGCAGAATTTTTACCAAAGAGTGCCCTTGAAATCAAAACCTGTGAAAGAGAGGGTAAGTAAGTAGGATTGGGCAGAAGGAGAAGTTGACCTGTGAAATAATCTCTATGACAAACTGGGGTAACTCCATGGGGCACTTTATTTATTTATTTATTTATTTTGTAAAATATATGTAATTTTTATTTAAAATAAATAAAAGGAAAAGGAAAGAAACACCCCACAGAATGGGAGAAAATTGCATGTGTGATAAGGTACTTGTATTCTGAATATATAAAGAACTCTTAAAAAACAATAAAAAATGAACAACAAAATTAAATAAACAAGCAAAGTATTGTAATAGACATATCCCTAAAAATAGATATACAAATGAGCAATATACAAATGAAAAGATGCTCAAAATCATTAGGGAACTGCAAATCAAAATCACAATGAGATAACACTACATAACCATTAGGATGGCTATAGTTGTTGTCAAGGATGTGATAGAATTAGAATCCTCAAATATTGCTGGTAGAAATGTAAGTTGGTGCAGCCATTTTGGAAACTAATTTGTCAATCCCTCGATGTCTTATATATAGAGAGTACCACATTACCCAGAAATTCTATTCCTGGGTATATACTTAAGAGGAATAAAAACATATATACACACAACACTTGTATATGAATGTTCATGGCAGCATTATTCATATTAGCCAAAAAGAGGAAACTGAGGAATTAATAAGCAAAATGTGGCATATCCATACAATAGACTACTATTTAGCAGTAAAAAGAAATAAAGTACTAATACGTGTAACAACATGATGAACTCAACAACATTACAATAAGCGAAATTAGCCAATAATAAAAAAACACTTTCAGTAAAATATCCAGAATAGGCAAATCTATAGAGACAAAAGGGTTGAGATTAGACAGATTAATGGTTGCACTTTAAAGTTAGGATGTTTCTTCAGAATTGTCCTAAGTTGTGCTGAGATGATATCGTTTTTATTGATCATTGGTCAGGCTTTGCTTGTGGGCTGCCCCAGGAAGAAGTGTGAACCTGGATAATGTGGCTGTCTGCAGCTGAAACAATTCTGGAGGAGGCAGACAGCAGAGAGCTGTCTACCAAGCACTGCTCTGAGCTGGGCAACAAGTCCTTCATTCAAGGAGTAGCAGTCAGGATATCACAGGGACTATCATAGTCATTAAAAAGTCATTTTAAAAGTAAGCATTGCATTGATTTACTAATCTTTACTTACTTTCATAAAAGGATTTGATATACCATACTAGAAAAAAAGATATTACAAAAACATTAAAACACTGGGTTATGAAAAACAGCAATGTGATAGGGTAAAGACAAGGGAGTAAATTATTTGAGTATAAAATTTAGCTCTGATTTTTCTCTTAGCAAAAGAAAGTAGAGAAGCACATGGTTTTTATTAGCTAATAAAATGCATCCTGGGTTTTGCTTTTCCCTGGTAAAGTAACTTTCTCCTGACTCTGAACTCTGAGAATACTTTATCCTGAGAGTCATTTTAAATGTGCTGAACAATATTCTGGATGTAACTTCAATAACAGTTTTATAACAGTGATAAAGCCATTCTACCTATGTTTTTTTTTTTTTTTGAGTGTCAGAAGTTAGATATTGTGGTAGTTGAAAAAAAGATTCACATGCTTTGAAAACAAAAAGATCATAATTGGCATATTCAAAGAGTCTGTATTATAATAGTTGGAGAAGTAATTTTTAGAACATAAGTTACAGCACTATCCCTTTATGGGAATCAATCCAAAACATTTCCTTCAGTGACTAATTTTTGACTCTTAAATTTCACCACCATAAGATGTATTCACGTGTGTGTTTGTATATACGTGCGAAAGAAGTTACATCTCAGCATGAGGTTGTTTATTAAACTCTTTAAATTCAACTTGACTTAACTTATTGTGATTGAGTGCAATTCCACACTAAAATTGTATGATTGGATAGGAAATTGAAAGTTGTCCAAATGCACTATTTTTTTCAAGAAATTAGGTCTTCTAAGGAGAGTAAGAAAAATAAATACAAATGTGAATAGATTCACATCACAAAAAAGACATTTATGTAGATCAAAAAATAATAGTAACTGTGGATATTATTAAATACTTTAGGAAGGGGAAAGCACTTGAAATAGGTCTTAAAGAGTATCTGGCATGTAGTAAGTTCTCAATAAATATTACCAGTATTACTGGTGCAGGTTTTCCTTAATTGATGCCTATCTGAATATAAATGGGAAGTGTTCAGTAGCAATGGCTAAACACTGTGCTTTTAAATACTTAATCACTTTTTTTTCCTTAAGGCAACATCAAAATGACAAATCTTTTCTTCATTTTATAGAAGGAAAGAAGGAAGAAAGAAAGGAAGGAAGGGAAAAGGAAAGGAAAGAAAAGAAACGTCTCTCAAGGAGATGAAAGCAATTTTCCCAGGTTACACGGTTAGTAGACCTGAGAACAGGGATCTGAATATAAGTCTTTCTGGCTAGAGAGACCATTTTTTTTTCACTATTATCATTAATTATTACTAGAAATTGCTATAAATTATGAAAAATTACTCCAAATAATTTGCCGTAAAAAGAATAATTGTTTCAGAATACACAACATTGCTCTTGGTGTAAGGTGTTATTGGAGGAAGCTAACTTCTCTTACTTCACAATTGTAGGCAGGGCTATCCAGGTTTTTATTTATTTTTTTCTTTTTTACCTTTCAAGAGTGTTACATAACTAGATTTCTCTTCCCAAATGTAGTGGCTTGGTTTCAATGACAGAAGAGGTCATTGCATTTTGAAGATAGCCCAACCGCTATGCATTTAAATAGATCAGCAACTCAGGAGAATTCAAAAGTTCAAGGGTTTAAGAATGAAGCTTTCTTCCCTTGGCTGCCTTTCAAAGTCATCCTAGCTTACTGATGGCTCCAAAATATTATTTTCTTTCACATATTTAGAGAATGAAAAGAATTATATTGACAATTTCAATGATTTACTTAGACTACAAATAACCATATTATGAAAAGGGTCTAGAAGAAAAAGTATGTCCATCCATAATCATTGATTCAGGGCAGTCCTGGCACTTGCTATTGAATAATGATTGCTTCATCTCTATGTACTTCGAAATATTTAGGATTTCAAATTACTATTATGTAAATTCGTTGTTATTTACTTAGAAGGAATGAATGCTAAAAATGTCTCTTCTGGGACCTTATGAACTAATAATCAAGATGAGATACTGATTGTTGAATATTATAGCACTTAAATTTTTAGAGCTGTAGGATTTTAAAGAGCTTTTGCACAATAAAAAATACAATCCTGAGAAGTAGATCATGAAACGACAATAAACAATACGCCGCAAGATGGTACGGTTGTAGGACTGGAAAACAGGAAAGAATGGGGGAGGGACCAAGAAGTTAGAAACAGAGAGGAAGGTAGTGGTCAGAATTTCAAAGAGAAAACTAAATACCTGACTTTGGAAATGTGTATATTGTGACATATGTACTTGCAAACCCGCAATTTAAAATTATTTCTGATGTTTCATACATTTATATGAAGTAGGTTAATGATATTTTATATATATATTAATATTATATAATACTCAATATAATCCAAATACAATATAACATAAATATAAGCTAGTCCTGGCTATGAGTTTCCTCCTCTGTTATCTAAGATAAAAGTACATTGCAAAGATATTACCGATCTTGCAAGTAAGATTCTATCCCAATCTGTTGATACATAAATTATCACAATGACAATTGTGGACTCAAATAATGGACTCAAAAGTCTTTCATAAAACCTTTCAATAGGTTTAAATTATTTTATTCCTCTAGAAAATATGGAGATTTTGAAGTTAACCTAAAAGACAATAGATTAGCTAGAAATTCATATCCATTAAAGGCCCAATGCATTGCAAGTTTGTATTCTTCCTTTCTTTCACCCAACTCCAATGTTTGTTAATCAAATTATATGAAATATTTACTTCAGTACAGAACCACTTAGGCAATATAGCTCTGTCCATTAGTTACTTTCTTCTTAACTCTGTACTTCTTTTGCTCATTAAAATATTTAAATACTGGACATGGCCATCAATCACTAATTTCTTTTCTTAGTACTGGGTTTACGAAGTGAAACAAATATTATGTGAAAAAATGGCTCAGCATTTAATTACTAGAAATTGCTATCAATGACTAAACATTGCTACAAATTGCCTGCTGTATGAATAAGTGCTGTTTTTGGTAATAAGAATTTCAGTGTGTAGCTTTGCTTAATTTGTTTCTTAGACTGCACTTTGGGTACAGTTTACTTCTCTTTGGGTAGCTTCAGCTGAAAGCTAAATGAACTCAGAGATTCAAGTCCTGCCTCCAATTTGGAAGGATCTAAGTGAGAAAAAGGATGATGCAACTTGGGGAGGTAGAGGTAGATTTTGGTTCTTTTCTCCAAGAAAATTGTGGTATTGGTTTGAATATAAAATGATGAGTATTCCTTTTCTCAATCTTCATGCCTTTAACAAGCATAGTGCCTTTATTTAATAAAGGCAATCTGGCATGCTGGAAAGAACTAGGAACCACAGCCTTAGTCACAATTCTCTCTCTATAATACAGTATTGCACCTAAGCATCTTCCTCTGAACACTAGTTTCTCCATCTGTACAAGAAGAGTGTATTATTAACTCTTTTATTTATAAATAAAATTAACCCAGTTCAAAACAGTTCAAGCCTAAGAATGTAATCTATTTTCTCAGAAAGCCAAAGTTCGAGAATGGCCAAAACAAACCAAATTGACCAGAATTCTCTGTATCTTTATTCTTTCTGTGTGTGTGTGTGTTTATGTGTGTGTGTGTATATATCTACTGTCTCTCTATTTCTCATGGCATTTTCTTAGTTTAGGTTAACTTTATTCAAAGTAAGAAATTTACCATGTAGTAGGCTTCAAAATATGCAGGTTTTCTTACAACCAAAAATCCCAGCCTAGAAGCTCTCCCCAAATCCCTGAAATTTAGTTTCTGTAGTTAGACAGAGTGCACTAATGAGTTAGCACTGAATCACATAGCAGCAAGACATTTATTAAACAGAGGGCAGAGAGTAGGAAATTTGTAGGTCCCTTGGGAAAATAGAAGTCCTGCTACTAGATAAATGTGGAGAGAATGCTGACCACACAAAATAATGTATTTTGTAAGAAGGCTGGTAGATTTTCATTCTTCCATTCAGTCATTTGTTCTCTTAAAGAATTGGAATACAATAATGGTCAAGGAAGACAATGGCTCTTGTCTTCGTGTAGCTTACAATAAATGGATGACGGATACATTAAAATGAAAAACTATAAAGCTATATAATTATATGTAAGACTCTTTCTAGATCTCACATTTTAATGCACTTAGTTTGGCACTCTTTTCAGCGTCAAATAAAACCATTTCTCATTTGCCTATCGTATTTTTTCTAATTTCTCACAGAACATTGGCCTTGTGCTAATTTGTGATCCTGTTTCCAGACTCTGGGTGGAGTCATTTGCCCCGAAGCTGCCCTTTGTCATACATGATCAAAGAATACTCTCAGAAAGTGATTTTAATTCTGAAAACATTCAGCCCGGCACCATTTGGAATAAATTGGGACCCAAAAATTGTTACTGTCTTGGTAACTACACAACTAAATTATTTCTTCCTCAGAAATTGACATTGTCTTCATTATCTGTTTTCTGAAATTACTAACAGAGTTGGTTGACTTTTTTAGGAAAAGGTGAATTACACATTTTGCCTCTTTTGTTTTTCTAAGAAGGACTTGGAGTCTTTTCTTAACTTTAGTTTTAGAGTTGCACCCAGTGTCTTTGGTACATTGGTAATTATTTTTGTCATTTTACAATATTTATAATTTTGTGAACTTTAATAATGGCAAATGCGCATTTGGTGGGCAATTTTGCTCCTAAGCTTTCCTAGCTAGCATAGCGGATTGTTATTTTTGTTTTTAATCAATACAATTTACCATGCAGATTATTAGAATTACCAAAGTTAGGCTGGAAAAGATTTTTATAAAACAACATCATCCTTTTGGTCAGAATAAGATCATAGGGGCAAGCCATAATCCTGATTAGTTACACAATAGATTTGCATACGGATATCTACAACTTTCGATGAGGGATGGAACAAAATGACAAATCATCTAATACCATCTTTTAGTTGGTACTCGGCATATAAAAATTGGCAGATGTATTCAGAAATAAGCGTTAGTAGAAATTTTTAAAATTGTTCAAACTTTATGAAAATTCTTCAAAGAAGTGATGTTTAAGCCAAGACTGGCATGAATTCTTCCTTCATTAAGAGGACTCGTAGTTGGCACACATGTACCTTTTTGAGAATTTTCAATAAGCACATCCTCTGGTTGGAGAAATTTCAAAAGACATCCCTCCTGTGGCTAGACACAATCCCTGCAAGGATGTCATCCCAACTCACTGCCTTCAACTGAGTGAATAAAATCTTAGCTTGTGGATTTCAGATCTCTAGTTCGATACTTAACTTTTAGTTGAGAGATCTTGGGCTAGTTACTTACTTTCACGAGTTTCACTTTTTCTAATCTGTAAAATGAGTTAACTATACTTAGTTTATAAATTGTGGACATTAAAGAGGTAATGTAGGTAAATTGTCCAGTGCATGGCCTATCACAATCCAGACTAAGCATTTGGTGAATACTAGTTTTAATTTTATTATTTGGTTTATAATAATAATAGTAGCAATAATACTAGTATTCTAGTACTAAGACTATTAATATCTTAGTCTCTGAGATCATATGTCAAGTGATTATTCATATATTTGGTTTTATACTTTTGCACAGTGGTCAGTTTTATGATTAGGCATTTTAATAGTTCTCATTGAGAAGATGGGAGGAATGAAATGAGACTAAAGCTGCAATTGGTGAAAAAGAAAAAAAAAGCTGGCAGGCATTCATATTATTTAGAACAAAGAATATTTTGGTATTTCTGTGTAACGTCTACAGAATGGTTTTGGCTTAATCCAGAATGATCACAGAATGGCCTTGTCTTATGTTGATGTTCTGTGAAATTGTTTACATTCAACAGAAGAACACCATGGCCTCACTGTGAGTGCCAGGCCTGCTCATGGCTGAGAGAGGTTGCCTTCCTCTTCCTCACTGTGCAGCACACCACATTGCAATAAAGCTATCATACATTAAAACCATGTTCCAAGGGTGTGACCAGGGTATGAAGGATTTAAAAACAATATTTTATGAATAACATCTTAAAGGATTTGGATTATTTAATACTGAGAATTGGGGACTTTAGTCACAGAGAAGCGGGGTCATTGAGTTTGACTGACTGGTAGCTGTTTCCAAATATGTGAAGGTTGGTTACACATCTAAGGTATGTCCAGGGTGATTACTAAGATGAATGGAAGTTTTTCAAAAACAAGAAAGCCCCATTTATTTTTTATACTGTTAGACTTATAAAGGAAGGGAATGAGCATTTCTTTTCCATGATGGGACTTGCTGTCACTGGACGTGTTCATATAGAGTCTGAATACACTGTCTGCCGGAGCCATTGTTGTAAGATAGCCCTGAATCAATAATTGCATTGAATGACACCATGTATTGTGTTTTAACTTCTCTGGCTACCGAAACAAGTGAGATGAAATACAAAGATAAACTCCTGGATAACTAAGGCTCACACTCAGACTTTCATTTTATTCCATTAAAACAGAACATTGCCACTTTTCTCAATGTCTTATCTCCTCCATTCTCCATCTGCCTTTCTCTGAGTACACACAGATGAGCTATGTTCAGGGATTTTTAATTCTTCTGGAATGGCTAGTACACTAACGTTCTCTCTGCCAATGATGATATTGCAAATTCATACTTGTCCAAATTTCATTCATGCACTGAAGGGCAAATTGGAAACAGTCCAAGGAATTAAAACTGTCATAACCATTTGGTTAAGCTGTCAATAAACTTTCCAGGAACTCTGTGTTCAGCTTAATTGGGGAGAGTAGCTTTTTTCCTGCCTTGCTCTTTGGGTGTCTGGGAATGGGTGACCTTGCGAATCATTTCTTGATCGGCCATTATAAGACTTTCAGGATGGAAACGAATGGGAATGTAGACCTTGAGAGGGAAACTTGAACGTCTTCTTTTTAATTCTAAATAACTTTGGGATTTAAATATTTCTCTATATTGCATTCTAAGTCTTAAAGATTACTTCAAATATTTGGAGGATGCTGTGAGATCTGTCGTCAGAACATCTGTCCCTGGTGTTGAACAGAGAGTTGGCGATGGGCAAGTGGCAGTGACTCTGAAGGGCTGGTTAATGGAGGGCTTAATGAATCTGACCTTTTTTTTATTGTGCTGTTTGCTTTGGCTGCCATAGCAATTGCTGTTTTCATTTAACTGCTTTCCTTCCTGTTCTATCCATATTTGTGTTTCCTACATTTCTGATGACAGGGTTACTAGATAAGACTTTACCTTAGAAGGGGGATTGGGGTTTATTATTAAAAGATATTTCATAAAGATTCTTTGAGTTCTTTTAGTCCTTAACCACACCCCTGAGAATTGATTGCGTGACCAGTTATATACACAGATGACACTCATAAACTCCTCCATCTGAAGGGAATTCCCCAACAATTGATACCACTCTCCCATTGCACCTTGCACAATAACCAGCAAATAGTACTAGTTTAACACATTTCATAAGTCATAGTTAAATGCATTTTGGGATTTTCTTCACAACGTTTTTATTCTTCTGATTTTATTTACAGTTTTATTTGTAAAATTGTAAGACTATCTGAAGAGCTATATATAATTTTCCTTAGACTTCTCTATTTTTTTACTTTTTCCTAATCTAAAATTTTAAAATATTATATTAATAATGTTACTATGACTACTCTTCTATTAATAAAGTCTAAATGCCTTGTACTATCTGGAGAAGTAAAATGTTTGCTGGTCTATAAAGCAGCAAACTGGGAGATATTACTGGGGAGCATAAAGAAACCTTAAATCAAACTGCTTAATTCTCACCAACCATAAAATTAAATGACAATATTTTCTGTATTACTGGGGACTAATAAGAAGAGCAACTAACCACATAATAAAGCACTTGGCACTTGCTATTTAAATGTTAAATCCCCCACACCAAGCTCACCATGATTACCCAAACAGGCAGCTGTAGAATAATGGTTAAGAGTGAGGACTAGAGGATAGACCACCAGGGTTCAGATAGTGTGTGACGCCAGACTTCTTGTGTTTCCAAGTCTGCGGGTGTATAATGTGGATAATTCTATCAACTTCACACAGTCTCCGTGGGGATTAAATGATACAATAGTGTAAAGTATTTAAAACAATGTCTGGCACATGGTAGGTATTCAATAAATATTAGATATCGAAAATGTATAAGAAAAGGTTTAAAATTTTAAAATATCCAAACCTTTAGTCATATAACTAAAACGCATCCTCTTTAGAACAGCTGTGGACATGTGGCACCTGAATAATAACAGCAGCAGGGCAGAGCTGGTAATTCAGTTCTATCTGAAGACTTCTAGAAACATCATACATCGTGCTCAGAACTAACATATCTGTTAGAGACATTGTGACTACCGTAATTAGATCCCTAGTGTCTATGCTTGCGGGAGAGAAAAAAAGAATATATTCTTCCTATCCAGAAAACACTACTCAGCACGGAAAATGTAAAGAGAAAAGCAGAGAGAACAATTTTACATGGAAGTCAGTGCTTTGTGACTTTGACATGAGAGGGTGTAAATAGTGACGAAAGATGGCATCAAGTAGAAAGAAGTTATTCTGGGTTCTAGGGAGAAATGAAGTCTGACCAACGTGGGGACATATTAATTAGAAGTGAAATGAATCTGCTTTAGGACAAAACTTGAAGGGATCAAATTCAAGCTCCTAAGGATTTTCCACCTTTTACACTAACAACTAAAGCTGAGATTTATCCTGTTTTTCTCCTTCAGACTGACAACAGGAAGCAAAATTTAGAAGGACATATTATATGTATATACTCTCACCAAGTCGATTAAATTGAACCTTGATATGGGAAAGTTCAATCCTAAAACCAAACAACTGCAGAGAAGGAAATGGAGAAAGAGAAAAAGATGCAGCATTTTAGAAGGAAAGAGTGGAAAGTGGAGGAAAGAGGTAGAAAAGAAGGGAAGATGTAAGAATAAAGGGAATTAAATAGGAGATTTGGGGAAAAAAATGATTTTCTTTTTGCAACACGGAAAATGAGACTGATGATGCAGGGGAAAATGACAGAAAGAACAAAACAAAAACAAAACTTAACCCTAATAGTCCACCTGTGCAATTGCACCCAATTGATCTGTCAGATTTTAAAAAGCTATGGAAAATGTGTTGTGAGTGATTCACTGGGGGGTATGCACCTGAGTCAGTGGTGATTCGCAACCTCAGTGGGGTATTAGTGAGTTGAGCTTGTGGGAGGTCCCATCTCTTAGATTAGACATAAAGAATCATGGTCATTAAAGTCCCATGGTATTTTGGTTAACATAAAGCAGTTACGTTTGTACACTGGGCAGAGTCCAACGGAGAAACTATGTCTATGTTCTGCATGGTGCGTGCGTGTGCATATTTTAAACAAACTGTGTTGAAGCTGTAGAAAGTGCCCTCCTCCATCTTCTTGACTTGTCAAGCTATTTTTCTTCTCTTCGACGTTTTAATATTGATAACGGCAGAAATTCATAACACCTAAAGTTGCACTTGCAAAGAGTAATAGTCACAAACTCTTTTTGTGATATTTAGGGACTGTTTGGAAAGCTACTAAAACCAAAATTAGTATTGTCCTCTACAAGATATTTTAAAACATCTAACAGATTTGCTTTCTTATAATGTAAAAAATACTTCTAATAAAATTTGATTCTAGATTTTATATTTAAAATGATGCTAGAGAATTTAAGCTATATCTTCGTATTGTAAAGTAAGTGAGCTTTAGTCGATAACATTATATAGATTTTCTTAATTTGGTTTCTAAATATTTGCCAAGTTCTTCCAACCAGACACACATTCATTTATTCACAGTTCAAAATATGGTACACTCTGTTAAGCCTTCGAGCAGAAAAAATATGATGCTTTAGGGACAACTTCTGCCCTTTAGAAGTTTAGACTATCACAGATATTTATAGGAATAATTGATGAACTTCTATATTTGATAATATGGTAGATGAGATGCGCAAAGAAAATTTTTCTTAAAAAGTACCTGTGAAATGTGTAATGTAAGCTTTCAAATATGTAGCAGAATGTAAGGGAATCCCTCAAAGGACACAAATGGCGAGAAATAAAACATAGAGCTAAGGGAATGCTAAAGTCAAGTTTACCTCCAAAGATATCTACAATCTAAAAGGGGCCTCAGAGGTTGGATCTTAATGGCCCTCATGCTGATCAGGGAAAATATGTCTGAAGCCTGAGCAGACCTAAATGAGAACTCACAATAGAAATTCAAGACAATTAAAATAACACCTACCAAAATCTTGAGAAGAAGCTAAAGTGATTTTTGAGGGAAATTTATAGCCTTAAAATGCTTATTGGTATTAAAGAAAGGCTAAAAAGCAATGTGTTTGTTGTTGAACTTAGGAAATTTTTAAAAACCTAAGGACAAAACAAAGAAAATATAATAAATGAAACAATAAAGATAAAAGCAGCAATTAGTGGGGACAATACAATAGGGAGTCATCAAAGGCAGAATTTGATTCTTTGCTAAGACTATAAAAATGATAAACCTTGGGCAAGACTGAGCAAGTAAAAATGAAAGAGAAAGCAAGCTCAAATTAATGATATTAGGAATTCAAAAGGAAATGAAACTAAATATGCAAAAAATGTGAAAATATATTAGTATAGATGACTTTATGTCAATAATTTGATCTTTGAAAAGTATAAACTACCCACATAGACTTAATTATTACAAATGTGCAATATATGCATTTTCAGAGCATACACTCTATCACATTAGATTCTTGTAACTCACATTTAATTTAGTTCTATAATAAATATATATTATACATATACTGACCCCTAGATTTTATGTTGATGTCTTTTTATTTTATTTTATTTTATTTTGTTCTCTGAAGCTCATTCTGGATAGATTACTCAAGAGTGGTTTATACAATATTTCTTGAGTTCCTGAGTGCTGGAAACATTTTTGCCCTTACACTTGAAAGTTACTATTGTTGGTTATAAAATCTTGGTCTCACATTTTCTCTCCTTAAGTATATTAACCATCTAAATTTTCTTCTAACTTAAAGTGTTGCCATTAAAATATCTTGACAAAAATCTATCTTTCTTTCCCTTATGAATGACTTATCCTTTTTATTTATATGTCCAAATGCTTTTCCTTTTATAGTCAACTAATTTTACTAGACTGTATCTAGTAATGTTGATTGTTGAGCTACAAAAATAGTGATTGTTGTAGCTCAATATTTGCAGGCATGCAGCTATGCACTTTTAATATGTGATTTCAATTTTTAAGATAAAAGTTGCTAACATAAAGGTCATCACTTTACCATTTTAAAGTTGTATAATTCAGTGGTTTTTAGCACTTTACAAAGTTATAAAACCATCACAACTATCTAATTCCAGAACATTTTTATCACCTCAAAAGTAAATCTGATAGCCATTAAGCATCCACCTTTTCAAAGTCAACTCTCCCCTTAGCCCTCAAAAATCACTTTAGCTTCCTCTCAACATTTTGTTAGGTGTTATTTTAATTGTCTTAATTTTCTATTGTGAGTTCTCATTTGGGTCTGCTCAGGCTTCAGACATTTTTTCCCTGATCAGCATGAGGGCCATTAAAGTCCATCTTTAAGGCTGCTCATGGATTGCAGATATCTCTGGAGGTAAACTTGACTCTAGCATTCTCTTAGCTCTATGTATTATTTCTTGTCATTTGTGTCCTTTGAGGGATTCCCTTACATTCTGTTCCATATTTGAAAGCTTATGTTGCACATTTCATAAATACTTTTTTAGAAAAAACTTTTTTTACAAAAAGTTTCTTTATGCATCTCATCTACCATATCTCATTTGTGTACTATTTATACATAAGCATTTATCATGGGATGGACATTTGAGTCGTTTCTACTTTCTGGCTTTATAAACAATGCTGTTGTGAATATTCAGGTACAACTTTTTGTGTTAAACCCATTTTCAATTCTCTTGACTATACAGTGAGGTGTGTAATGGTGAGAATTACCAAACTTTTTCATAGCAGATACACCATTTTGCATTCCTACCAAGAATATATGAGGTTCCTTATTTTTCCACATCTTCACCAACACTTATTTTTCTAGGTTTTTCTTTTATTAGACCATCCTAGAGGGTATGAAGTGGTATCTCTTTGTGATTTTATTTTGTATTTCATTAATATCTAATAAAATTGAGTATTATTTTATGCTCTTATTGGCCATTTGTATATATTCTTTGGAGAAATATCTATTCAAGTCCTTTGTCCATTTTCATTGGTTGTTTTTCTTTTTATTCTTGAATTATAAAAGTTCTTTATAGATTTTGGATTTTTGCAAATATCATCTCCCATGCTATAAGTTTTCTTTTCACCCTAATGACAGTGTTTCTTGATGCACAAAGATTTTTAACTCCATTAGGTCCTGTTATTCAATTTTTCTTCTTTAGTTGCTTGTGTTCTTGGATCACCTCTAAGAATCCATTGCCAGATACAAGGAAATAAATATTTATGTCACATTTTCTTCTAAGAGTTTTGTAATTTTAGCTCTTACATTGAGCTTGTTTTTCTAATATATGAGGCAGATATCCAAATTAATTCTTTTGCATGTGACTATCCAGATGCCCCAACATAAATCGCTGAAAATATTATTCTCTCTCAATTGAATGGTGCGTTGGTCCATTTTGTGCTGCTATGGTGAATACACAGACTGGATAATTTATAACAAACAGAAATGTGTTAGCTCATAGTTCTGAAAGCTGGATAGTGCAAGATAAAGCAGCCATATACGGCAAGAACCTCTTGCTTCATCATTCCATGGTGAAAGGGCAAAAAGAGGGAGAGAAAAAGAGAGAGAGAGAGAAGAGAGAGAGGAATAGAAAAAGTAAAGAGGGTCAAACTCACCCTTTTATAATGAATCCACTTTTTCAATAATCCACTCTTGCTATAACCTCATTAATCCATTCACTTCACCCAAATGGCCTAATTACTTCTCACTAGGCGCCACTTCCCAA